>CAOLHI010004436.1:0-116917 GCA_948474755.1 Ctenosaura bakeri | reverse complement strand
CTACTCAAGTCTTTTTTTTAAAAAAAAAGCCACAGAAACAAAGTGCTAGAATCAACAGTGCCTCCACATATGTTAGGCTGACTAGGTTAGTCATAGGGGATTGTAGATCCATTTAATTCCAAAGGTGAGATAGCAGATTGCACACTGGGTTGTAATTTTATCCTCATAAACTGTTAAGGTGTTTCAAAGCAAAGAGAAATGAAATGTGGTCAGATAGTATAGTTTTTATGACAAGTGCAAGAGCAGCCAGCTAGCTGTAAAAGTGTCAGTTGGGCTGACGACAGATACAGTATTGAAAAAGCAATCCCTATGGCTTATTCCTCTTCCATGAAAGCTCAGTGTCAATGCAACTTGCATTACAAATGTCATAAACAGGAGGTCAAATGCTGCTGGATCAAACCCCGGTCTTGTGTCTGATAGGCAGAAATTTATGGCTGCCAAATTTCAGGCAGCCTGCAGGAGTTTTGAATACTCCTTTTTTGTGCTATGCTTATGTACCTCTAAGTTGCCTGTAGACTTATGGCAACCCCATGAATTTCACAGGGTTTTCTTCACCAAGGAATACTCAGAAGTGGCTTGCAAGTTCTTGCCTCTGAAATATAACCTACAGCACCTGGTATTAGTTGGTGATCTCTTATCCAAGTACTAACTAGAGCCCATCTTGCTTAGCTTTCTAGATCAGAGAGGATCTAGTGCCATTAGGTATTTAGGCAACTTTTTTGTGCTAGACACCCTTAAAATTAGATCTTTCTCCACCAAAGAGAACTATAGTTAACTTTTACTGCTTGGTGGAATTAAATGAAATATGCCAGCACTGATGTTACTTTTGAGGGGAGCCAGTTTGCCAAGTTCCAGAAGAAAAGGTGTAGGAAGCTATGTGCAAGATCAGTTTTTACAGAAAAAAGAGATGGTTCCCATTTTGCCAGGGTGGGGCAGGGAGGGAGCAATCATTTTGAAAAATGAAAGAAAGAGTGGAGGTGGTGCTAGTTGGGAAACCCATGATATTTCGGTAGGATATCTCTGGGTAGATGGAGAGCACTCAGATTTTTAAGTGTGAGAAATTATTCCTTGCTCCTTTCAATTCCCCCCCCCCAAATAATTTGCTTGAAAATAGCAAATATCACAGAGCTATCCTGAGGCCAGAAACCTACACAATTCAGAAGGAGAGGTGTAAAGGCTATGGAGTTATCAGGAATCAAAATTTTGTTTGTTTTCTGTTGGATTGGCCCAAAAGCCACACAAAGTAAGAAAGGGCAAGAGAACTAATGGATGTGTAGGCTGAAGTGGGAGATACAAAAAAGAGTAGAGCATCCAGCTTTTTGAAGCAAGCGCCCCATGCTAACCACTCTTGGATTCCACAGATTCTACCAAAACAGTTTTGACATTATCACTAGCAAAAAAGAAAGTGAGCAGAAAGGACTGACAATCAGATTAATCCTGTGGTATATTGCTGTACCTCCCTCAGCCAAAACACTGTGATTAGAATCTACAGTCATGAATCACAAGACTGCACACATCCTGTCCCTTATCCTTCTCACTACCTCAGTATTTTCTTTATAGGGAGAAATTGGAAAGAAATGTAGCAATTCTAGAAGACACATTGCATGTGTTTCTGTGTCCCTCCAAATCTAAATAGCTAGTGGATTTTAGGAGTGTTCAGATTTAGAGGAGCCTTTCTTCAGCTCAAGAGATCTTTTGAAGTTGTCTGAATCAACCAAATTCAGTTCTGAATGTTAGCATTCTGGGTCAGATCCCTACAGTTTCTTTGTGAAGTTGCCATGTTGCTCTGTCACCGCTCTTGGCTTATCTGTAGTGGTCATGACCATAAACTGAGAAAGAGAACCTTTGGACCTCTAGTTTGTTTTGAACTGCAGCTTCAATAGTCTTTTACCATTGGCCATATTGGCTGGGATTTCTTTTCTTTTCTTTCTTTTTTTTGTTTTTATTATTTATTTGTATCCCGCCTCTCCATATGGATCGAGTCGGCGAACAACTTACAAATAGCATGTATTTCGATACATTTCTATACATGCCCCCAACAAGCTGGGTACTCATTTTACCGACCTACGGAAGGATGGAAGGCTGAGTCAACCTTGGAGCCTGGCAGGATCGAACTCACAACCTTGTGGCTTGCAGTACTGGCATTTAACCACTGTGCCACCAGGGCTCCTATTTCTGGGAGCTGAACCCTCAAACTGAAACAGACAAAAGATTCTTCACCTTTGCAATAGATGGACCCACTAGATCCCCCTTCATGCAGCACATATGTTAAGAGGATCCGTGCATGAAACAAGAAGAAGGACAACACTGCTGGCTCTATGTTGATGCCTTTCAACCAATCTCAGATTGCCAAATGAAAGAAAATGGGAGGTTACTAGAGAGAGAACATTCTTTGGAGCAACACTTGAAGCTCAACCTCCTTGGAAAAGTTTGCCTGGATCTTCTTCTTTTTTTTAAAGAAATGATATTGGACACAAAGCATGCTCTCATGGTGGATCTTACAAAGAAAGAAAAAGATGAGAGTACGAAATTGGAATATATCTGCAATCTATCCAGTGTTAGGGTGGGACCATCATCTACAGCCCACTCTACTCTCCTTCAGGTTTGTAATATATGAAGAGTATTTTGAAATCTCTCACAGTTATGCAATGGGGAGAAATTTGTTCATTTTACATTGTATTGCATGTTCAATACCTGTAGAGAAACTCAACTGTGTGTCAGAATTTGAACTTCACTGAATTTTACTAGGGAATTTTTCAGTCAAATATGTTTACAAAAGCGCATGTTAGAGAAAGTGCAAAACACACACATACACATGCACATACACACACACACACACAAACCTTTGTGAAAATGATGCAAAAATGCATTATATTATGCCCTAATAGGGAAATTGCTTTCACTGCATATAAAATAACATTAGGCTTTTAGTGTGTGAGGAGAGCTGCACTGGTATATATCCAGTGTGGCCACAGGTCCTTTAGCCTCTTGGTTACTCAGATAGGCACTCTCAACTATATATAAAATTAACCACTGCAAAGCCTGGCTGGAGACATTTTGCTGCTCAAGGCAAGGCAACATATGCTGACTTCAACCCAAGGTGAATTGTACCTAAAGTTAATTTAGTCTCTAAGGTACATAATCTCATGAACTTCTCTTCCCACCCACAGCAGTAAAAATGCTAAGAATATTGCAATGATAAAATATAAATCCGACAATTTGCTGGCCTTTCATGACACCTAAAATCTGCCTTCTGAGGTGACCGCCCCACTCTAACAAACATAAAGATGAGGAACTGTGAAAAGACAGGGGATGCATATCCCATTTTCAAATCTGCCTGAATCCAAATTGCCAGAGGGTCATTGTGCTGTGGAAAAAGGCTGAGGTCCTCAAGGTGTCCATCTCCAATTAAAGCGGAGAATCATGCCTTTTGGAGGGCTTCTGGAAATATAACTCTGAAGACTAGGGGCTGATTTCCCCCCCCTAAATGTGGGTCAAGGATCACAGGAGGCTTTGGATGATGCACTGTGGGCTTTGGTGAGTCAGTCCAATATATAATTCACAGCCGTGTAATGATAGGCCTGTTCCTGACCTCTGCTTTCATCTGTTTCTTTGAAGACATATTGTAAGAGGCACTTTTTTAAAAAAAAGCCATAGAATATAGAAAACGTTCAGTCAAATTGGGGCATAGTAGGACCCATCTGGGTTTCAGAAGTGCTGTTTGAATTTCCACTAATAGTTTTCAGCTAGCAGCAATGTTCTTCAAAGGATACCAGAATCAAGGTCCCCCCCCACAAAAACACCCTCTAATCCAACAAACTATTCCTCTAATCAGTACCAGAGCCATCAGGCTAAATTGTCATAAAGCACTGATTGCAGTCATAAGGCAACAGGATATAGAGGTCTCCAAGGATGCTATAACTTTATCTTGGCCTTATATAATGTTTGCATTCATTGCATCATAAAAAAGAGCAGCTGTAAATGGATTGATGGAAGGTACAGAACTCTCCAAATTTTTACTCTGACATGTGTTGTGAGGATAACGTTCCTGCCATTAATCTTTCAACATCAAAAGAGGGGCCATAACAAACTGTGCTGGATTTTTGTCTAATGCTAGCTTTGAAGTAATAAAGACAAATGTTACTGACAATGGAAGTCCCAGTGGAATACACAAAGCTGTCACTGTTTCAAATGGCTTGAGAAGTTCAGGGTCAGACTGAGAGTCTGTGTTCTGCCCAATGGAGGCTGCTTTAACTGTTCCACCTTTGTGTTGTTGCCATGAAGTGAACCTCTGGTGTGAGGGGTCAAGTCACATGATTTAGACCCTTTTCACATGGAATTTTCCATGTGAAAGGGTCCCTCGAGCATTGCACAAATGTGAGGAGCATTCCACATGATGCACTCACATTTGTGTGACACTCCAGGGCCTGGCAGGCACCGCTCATGCACTTTTTCATTTTCAGCTTTAAGCCAAAAATGGTGCACGGTAGCGCATTGCTCTGGGACCCTGCATGCACTTGCCTCCCGGTGCCTCTGGAGCCGGGCTGGTCGTGCTTCCTGTCTCAGTGCAGCCTGGAAAGGTCCCAGGCTGCACTGCAAAAGGAAGAGGTGCGGCTCTCACACAAGCAGGCAGCTTGTGCGAAGGACCCCAGACATGAGAGCCTCTCTCCGGAGGCTGCTCGTGCAAGCACCGCACTCCAGTGCCGAGAAAAGGGGAGTTGTGGAAAGAGCCTTAGATAGTGTTGTCCATGCTCTTACAAACAGCTTTTCTGTGGTGATGCTGAGAACAGTTCTAGAAACACACTGCACGTGCAGGGCTGATCATGCTGATTTTGACATCCATGTTTACTCTCCTAGCACTTTCTGGGATCAATTCGAAATAATGGCATTAACCCTTAAAATTCTAATTCAGGGGTTGCCACCTGTGGATGTCCCCTCACCATTAGCTATGGCAGTTATGGTGGATGGGAGCCGCATCTGGGGGTCCACAAGTCGTTATAGTCTTGCTTTAAATCCAGGTGACAATTATGTCACCCTCAACACATGGTTGAATCTGGAATCCCCAGCAGCCCTAGCCAGTGCAGTCAATGGTGAGGGAATGATGGGAGCTGTACAATTGCCACTCCTGTTTTAGTGTTCTGTGATCCACATCTTGGTTATTTTCATACATAGCTCATTTGAAGAGCCCCTATAGATTCTGAGTTTTAATTATGTGAAATAATTTTACAACATTTCATGCAAGATTATAGGCTTATGAGCATACAGCTATAATTATCTTTGTGCACATAAATCAGCCACAGCAACTAGTATTCAGTACTAGTCATGCAGTCAGAAACAGATGTATTTTTGCAAGAATTTGGAAGGAATGTGTTATAAGGAATGGCATTATTTCTAAGATGTTAGTTTTGGGGTAATGAGAGCATAACAACACCCCCTTTTTAAAAATGTAAACTCACAAAATTGATATTTTTAAAATATGAATAGTGTTGCTTTTTCTCATTACTCCTTGTGAGTTAAGATGCTTACAGGTCTCCATAGGACCATGATTCTTAGTCCTGTTGAGTGTTTTTAGAGGAAATCCCCTCCACCCCCCCAACTTTAAATCTTGTCCTTACATTTTTAGATTATTGACCCAATGAAATAAAAAGTATGAACTAAAACTACTGACCAGGGCAGTAGAAGTTGGGATGGAGAGAGGGCCCTTCATCTACTTCTTGGCTTAGTCTTCATACATAACTGGGTTTGAAACAGATCCTAGGAAAAGGAGGGGCTGATTACAGCCTTATACTAAATGATTCACCATAGAAGGTCATGCAGATCCCATGAAGTCTACACTGGATGGTAAATAATGTCAGTGCACTAACTCGGAGATACGGCATGCTAACTTTGAACTCTATCTACAATCACAGTATAAATAAAACCGGTGAGCCAGGTTTTGGCCCAGATCTGATCTACCCACTCTTTCTAATCACTAAGATTCTCCCCTACTGTCTCCCCCAATTTTTCTCTCATTCCCTATAAAGATGGCAGGGGCCCTGAGAGGTTGCAATTAGAAATAATAGGGCCCTCCCTAAGGCCATTTCCACATTACATCACTATCTTGTGATAGCAGTGGGTTGTTTCTGGTTCAGGAGCTGTGATGCTACACAATGTCATCACTATCCAGCTGCTATTCCATCCCCAAGCATTGTCAAACTGACATATACTAAATCCAGAAAAAAATCCATTAAGTGCCTCCTTTAGTGCATCAATCCCATCAGCTGGCTCACAGCAAAACCATAGTAGTGCTTAATAGCGCTTCCTGTGATCGCGGATCCAGCAGTGGGCAGGCTGTAGTGTGCCCAGCTTGTCCCTCCTCAGTGACTCCCATGACTGGTAACATTGAAAGCTATCACTTCTCGCTGTTTATTTGAAAGTTCTCCTTTGAGTTAAAACTGTATATTATTTTTACTACATTTTTAGGCATTATAGCATGCAAATACAATAGAGTACTGGTGTTACGGCTTCCAAAGAAAAACAACCCACCCCAACCAATCAGGGCAGTGGGGTGAGGAGAAGATGGGGAAAGGGATCAGCCAAGGATTCTTTAGTGTGAAAGGAACCCTGGTGGCAATACCGCTACTCCTCCACTTAAGGTGGAAGGGTGCAGAAATCAGGGTTCCCAATTTTCCACTATTGCACAAGTGGCAATATCAGGATTGTAATGGTATATTGCGCTAATGGCATCTAGTGCGGAAATGGCCTAAAGCTGCTGCCTGTTCTAAGACTCGTGCTAAAGTTACATTCCTCTTCATTTGTGGATGAAGCTTAAATAAATGCGGGAAGACACTTAATTGGATCACATTTTTTAGAGGCTTTTCTTTTATAATCTCCTACTTCTCTTGTGAATCCGTTGTAATTTAACTGCAATTCTAAATTGTTTGTCAGAGGCAAGAGTCAAAATAACCCCTAAGTGTGTTGTGCTATCTATGCACATGCATCAACATATCTAAATCTACATGCATGTATGCGTATGAACATACACACACCTGCACAAAATCGCACTGATGCTACACCTGCATTATTGTTGTTGTTGCTATTGTTGTTGTTATTACTATATTTATTTTTATCACTGTTAAATTGCCACCAATCAAACCTAAAAGGACTCAATAAGGCAGTAAAACAAAGTATCAATATAAGGACTATAAGTATCTATCTGGACCAAGGCCTAAAAGGGACAAGAAGGCCTAGATATTAACCCCAGATCCTTTAACCAACTCAACTAAATGGAGGTCTAGCAACTGGAGGAAGCCAGAAGACCTTGATGGGCCATCTGAAAAATCCAATAAGACAGCGCCATTAGCAGAGAGCAACAGTCCTTAGGCCTAGTAGTCTTCTGGAACAACAAGCCCCAAGCCTGAGAGGACTATATAAGACAATGTGGCCAGCAAGGTGTTGCGGGACCATCAGGCCCTATATGATGTCAGGTCTCTAATCCCAATGTGGCCAAGGCAGGCCACAACTATAGGCCCCTAAGCAGCTACACAGCCACACAAACCAAGCAGACATAAAAGGTATCGCTAGGGCCAACAGGCCTCTAATGAACCATGTGATAAACAGGATGTGCAGGCCCCACACCAACAAAAGTCCTGGTAGACCTCAAATTGAGCACATGGCCAAATGTTCAGTTGGCCTCTAAATATATAGGCCCAATAGGCCTCTAATGATAGACTTATAAAAACCCAATAGGCACAAAATCAAGCATGCAGCTTGAGTCAACAGGGTTCTAAATATACATGTGTTCAGGCCAAAAGTTGGAGGAAATAAGACAGGCAAGGGAATATCCAAATCAACTTCCTATGAGAAGCCATGTGGGATCTAATTGAGAATGCGGCACCTGCAGAATCACCTAAAATGGGGATGAAGGGCTCCAGCCCAATTCCAATTGCTGCCACCAAACTGCACCAATTACCACCCTAAAACACTTCCATTGCCTTTCACCCCCAAACACACAATCAAATGCACTAAAGGCCAAGCGTCAGAAACCCTCAACACTCATGCATGTGAAAGACAAATGCATACCACATGCACACTTGCCTCACTGCACCCATGTTGCCACACACCATGGTGGGGGAAGGACAAACCAACACAAAATCCCAGAAATTAGAAGTCAAAGGAGAGCAAAAGTCAAAGAACAAAATTGACCAGCAAGGACAAATTGGAAAATGCTGCTCTTCACTCTATCCCTGTCAGTCTAAACCCACCAACACAAGATGAAAAACAAGTAAAAGGAAATTAAAAAGCAAAGAAGAACAAAATTGATTGGCAGGACAGAACAGAAACTACTGCCCTCTGCTCTAGCCTGTCAGCCTAAACCAAACCCACATCCAATGAAAGGCAAGATTCTCTGCAGGAATCTGTCTACTCCATGCCATGAAGATCCAAAGAGGACATGTAAAGGGGTGAGCAGGCTGTAAATAGCCTTAAATAGTGCCTGCCTCTGCCTCTGCCTCCATCACGTGCACCATTCTGGCACCGTGGTCTCCCCCATAGAGGGCATCAAACTCCTTTCTTTTCCTGCAGCATTATTTGTTGAAAAAGTATATATATGAAAGCATGCCCCAGTTAGTGGGTCACACTAACAACTTCCAGTATAAAACACCCAAAACAGGTCAGATGTTTCTCTGTCCATAAGAATAATCTTTGCTTTGCTTATTCTTCTTAACAAACAAATTTTATTCATTCTAACTAACTAACTAACTAACTAACTAACTAACTAACTAACTCTTTAAGGTGAAATCAGCCTTTCAGAGTGTATTTATTAAAACCTACGGGGATATGATTTAAGACCAGAAATAAAAGGGGGGGGGATGAGACAACCAAAAGAAGTCTTCCCATAGAGATAGGTTTGAAAAAGAATTTATAGATTTGACCTTAAATCTTTTAAAGGTCATTTGTAAACAAAGCTAAAAAACAAAACAATAGAAAGTTGTTGAATGAACCCTTGAAGAAAGTTAGGGAAATCAAGCAGGATTTTCTTGTAATAGTATAATTTGCATGACAGCTTAATTACTTTTTTTACAAGTTGTATTTTAAATGATTGAAATAAATCCAACCCAAACCCTGCAAACAGGGATGGGAAATGACAAGTGAGGGAGACAATTTTCACACCTGTGACCCTTGTCCCCACAGGCTTTACCTTCTTGTTTGGATTCACTGGAAGTGACATTACATCAAAGCATAACTTCCAGCCTATATCTGGCCATTTCCTGGTATTTGGAGGAGTTGGAGAGGTTCTGGATTATCGATGAGATAAACTGCTACACCTTGAAATGACTGAAAAAATAATTAGGACAAAGACAAAATTAGAAAGTGATCTTTAAAATTTGAACAGGGTTATAATACATCTCCATCAAGTTGGAAATGAGTGTGAACACGTGTCCTTATGTGCCTGTTAAGTCCACATGTTTATTGTGGTTGGGCAATCTCAGTGTCTCTGAGCTGTCTCCTTATTGTTCTTTATTTTTAAATGAGATCTATTCTGGACAGTCTTTAAAACTGAGTACTGTTTCAGAAAGAACACTGTTCTCTGGAAGCTCTTTAAATACAGGCTTGTTGTATTTTGCACATTTGTTGGGGGCAGATAAAGGGAACACATAGGTCCTCTGCACAGGTAACACAGAGATTAACCCCTCACTCAAATAACTGGAAGCTAAAGCCTTTTCAGGGTTAGAAAATTAGCCATCTTTCCCCTAAAATAAATCTGAAATTGTTGCAAAAGTCACATGGACCAGTACGTAATTCAGCCATTCTTCATTTGGCTGACGTCTTTTTCTTCTTTCTGTGAAGGTGAATACAAACTGTACAATGAGATGAGATGAACTAAGTTGTTGCCAAAGCCAACAAAAGACTTAATCTTCCCCAACATTTTTTTGAAAAGTGCAGATCAAAGAAATTCAGGCTTGTTTTGCTACCAGTTCATCTTTTCAATCCAATTAAAGAAGCTGGCACTTACATATCATCATGTTTTTCCACAGTGCAGAGATCAGAAAGAAATCTTTGCTTTAGAGAGTGGTCTCTCTCCACACAAAGAAGCCACTTGCCATTTCATTTGATCAAGACTGTGTGAAGAGAGACTTAATTTTCTCAGCTGTGCTTCTATTATTCTGTGGTGCCAGCCAGCGGACTGCTCAGCTGCAACAGCTTTTAAGAGCATGGGACAACTTGTGTACAAGAGTGAAATCATTAGATGGGCATCACCAACATGCAACTCAGCAGAAATACAACTTTTGTTGACTTTAGTCAGCCAATTCCCATTGTAAATGTAGCTCATTCCTTCATGTAGGTAAATGTTCAGGAGATGTTTTTGTAGGAAAGACATATTAAGTGGATGTACCAAACCAGATTGATTTAATATATTCAGAAGCATAAATAAAGAAAACAATAATCCATTTGGAGCCATAGCAGAGAAGTTATTGTAGCAAAGTGTTAAACGTGTGTGTGCCTACATTCTTCTAGATCAGATGACTGAACAGAACTTGGAAAAGCTTTTTTTTTTTTTTTGTACCACAATTACCAGAATTTCCCAGGGAACTCTGGATGTTGTAGTTCAAAAAGTAACTTTCTAAAACTCTGTGTCAGTACTTCAGTCTTAGAAGAGATAGAGGTTCATTACTCCCTGGAATCTAAGATCATCCTTCCACAAGTACCTACCATGTCACCATAAAACTGGTGAGAGATATATTGAAAGTATTGAATAGGGCACTGAGGAGAGATGGGCTCAAAATGTTGCATTATTTGGCATGAATTTAACTGGGTAGCCTTGGTCAAGTCATTAACATGGCAAACCAGTTCCACTTGCAACCACTTTCACTTGTAACCACTTTTACTTGTAGGTGTGTTCTGTCACATTTCTGTTTCTTTTCCTCTAAAATCAGAAGCAATTAAACAGGATCAAATTATATTTTCTATGCAAAAAAGTTATCAATGACTAGTAGTCATGATGGCTATGTGACTATTTCTAAAGTCAGAGGCAGTGTGTCTCTGAATATGAGTTGCTGATGAATGTGTCTGAAGTTTAAATATGCTGGATTTTATCACCAAAATAGGTTCAGAACTTTGGATAGCTTTTTTACAGACTAAAACCTTAAGCAGATTCACTGTTTCACTAATGTGGAAATCACTAGGCACCCTTTCAGGAGGCTAATGTTTCATTCATACCTTGCCTGTGGATTTCCTATCAGAATCTGATTGACCACTGTAGGAACTGAGCATTGTACTGGGTAGGTCTTTATCTGATCTAGTCAGTCTCTTATCCACTGATCATATTTTGTTTCAGAATATACGTTTCTAAGTGTACTGTATACTGTACGTTACATTTTTAAAAACAACAGGGCACATTTGATCTAACAACTTCATCATATAATTTCGGGAACTGTGAAATTTGATAGATTGACATGTTCCAGTCCACAAACATCTTGGTCTGGGAAGTGTGAATCAGGTAAGCTTATATCAACAGTAATCCTGAAGAACCCTCGGTCAGTAAATCTTGACAGACCTTTGTTGACCATAGAAGTATATGCCAACCTGGGCACTGTACAGAAAAATCTAAATGTCATTATAACTCAATTACTTTAACTACACTAAAGAGGGATGACATGTGCCTTTTCAGAGGCTGACGAACTACAACTTCACATGTTCCCCAATCTGATGTGGACATTTCTATTCAAGGCCATTTAGCTATGGGGAAGCACTGTTTTTAAAATTTAGAACAGGCTGACTGTGCAATAACATTCTCCTGGAAATGAAACTTCAGTTTTTGTCAGGATGTGTCATAATATATGTGCTGGATGTGTATTACTATATGCAGGGTAGTCAGTGTAGGGAACTGTAGACTCAGGCCCTTTCCACAACTCACCTTTTCTTGGCGCTGTGGTGCGGGGATTGCACGAGCAGCCTCCAGCAAGAGGCTCTTGCATCCCCATTGCTTCAGCTCCACAGCTGCTTCTTGGTCACGCGAGAGCCCCACCTCTTCCTTCCACAGTGCAGCCTGGGAGTTTCCCAGGCTGCGCTAGGGCAGGAAGTGTGACTGGCGCGGCTCTGGAGCTCCGCATGCCAGATAAGTGTGTGCGGTGCCCTAGAGCAATATGCGATCACGCACCATTTTCAGCTCAGAGTCGAAAATGAAAAAGTGTGTGAGCTGCGCCTGCCAGGCCCTGGAGCGTCGTGCGAATGTAAGTGCATCTTGTGGACGGCTCCTCACATTTGCATGACACTCGAGAGGCCCTTTCACATGGCAAATGCCATGCTAAAAGGAGACTAGTTAGAGCACTATGAAGTATTGAAGGCCAATTGCTGGATGCAACATTGTATCTGTTTGAAGGTTTTGTGTGTGTATTTGAAAATATCAAATGGCTAATTGCTTTATTGCTCCATGTTACTATGTATCTGGGAAAGGGGAGAAGATCAGAAAAGGGGAAAACAAAAACACTGAAAAGTATTTTGAGAACTGGAAATACTTACAGATAAGTGATAGGAAACATGTTCTTGCTTCAGAGATGAAAGATAGGTAAACAATTGAGAATCTGGGAATAGTTTAAAGTTGTGGGTGATGTTTTATTGATCATCCTCTCCAATCACAGTTTTATGCAAGGGGATTAGGCAAGGCTGCATTTTATCACACCATCTGTTTAACTTGTATGCTGAATATAACATATGGAAAGCAGGATTAGACTTGGAGGAGGCATGGAAATTGGAGGAAGGAACATCAACGACTTAAGATATGCAGGTGACAACATACTACTAGAATGAAACGGCAAAGACTTGGAACAATTACTGAAGACAATCAAGGAAGAAAGTGCAAAATCAGGTTTACATTTGAACATTAAGAAAACAAAAATAATGATCACAGATGATTTACATAACCTTAAATCAGACAATGAAGACATTGATATAGTTCAAAATTTTCCATATTTTGGCTCAGTCACAGATCAGAATGGCAACTGTGGTCAAGAAATCAGAAGAAGACTAGGACTTGGAAGGGCTGCTATGAAGGAACTAGACAAGATCCTGAACTGTAAAGATATATCATTGAATATTAACGTTAGGATTGTCCAGGCCATTTCCCATTTCTATGTATGGTTGGGAAAGCTGGACAGTGAAGAAAACTGATAGGAAGAAAATCAATTAATTTGAAAGGTGGTCCTGGAGAAGAGTTCTGTGGATACTATAGTCCGGAGTATCCATAGAACTCTTATAAAGCACCACATTTCATGGAGCATAGGGTCATAGATCAAATTAAGTGTGAATGCTCCCTAGAAGCCAAGATGACTAAACTGAGACTGTTGTACTCAGGACATATCATGAGAAGATATGACTTGATAAAAAACAGAATAATGCTTGGTGAGGTAGAAAGCAACAGAAAAGGAGGAAAGCTATATTACACCTGGACAGACTCAATCAAGGAGGCCATTGCCTGAGTCTACAAGACCTGAGCAGGGCTGTTGATGACAAGGTGGCTTCAAGGTCTCTCATTTGTAGAGTCATCACAGATCAAAGTCAACTTGATTTTGTTAACAAAAACAACAGACTATTTGAGAGTGGTTAGAACTATATCTGTAATCAATTACTTTTGAAAGTAACCTTTCAACCTCTGTAATTTCAGTTAAAAGTACATCCACACAAAACATACCAACTATCTCTGCCTCTTTATTTATGACTTGTACTTTGGACATGTCATAAGAAAACAAGAAAAAGATGATAATGTAAGGAAATCAATAGGAAAAGAGGAAGACTATATTAATGAGGGGTTGACTCAATAAAGGAAGCCATGGCTCTGACTTTGCAAGTTCTGAGTAGGATTGTTTATAATAGGATCTTTGGAAGGTTTCTCATTCATATGATGTCTGTAAGTTGAAGTCAACTTGATAGCACAGAATGACAACAACAATAGACACAATGCTGAGTCATTGCCCAATCTTAAATTGTCTCCTTGTCTTCAAATCAGTTGCAGGAATATCATCTGATTGCCATGGGTTGTAAATGTCTGATGAGATTTAAGTTTGTCAATTTGTCTAATTTTAAGGTGAAGTGACTTGAAAAGTTGAAGATTTGAAATCTGACATTTTGTTTCAACTGTGGAGTGAAAGCATAAGCCAGAGAAGACAAGCTCCTGTCATTCTGAAAGATTTCCTTCCTTCCCTAACCCAAGTTCTTCAGGCTGGACATGGGCAATTGCATCACCTCTGCATTGTAGCAAAAGTATTTGAAGAAAACTCTCCTCTTTTCCCTATGCAGTTCTGCTGAAAGAAGTCAAATTACTTTACCCATAGACTCTTTAAAAATTGGCAATTTCACTTCCAACTTGTCTGATCCTTGGCAGGCATAGTTGTTTGCAATTGCAACTGTTAAAGGAATAGTAGAAATGACTGATTGTTTGGCAGTGGTGGCTTGTGGTAGCAACATCTGTTCCTGGTTCTTGAGGGTTTTGTTTCTCCGCTGGAACTTGTTTATGCCTTTCTCTTTTCTATGCTAACACTCAGTGCTAAGCTAGGCATAGGCTTGTTAAGTTTACCTAATGGTTTAAAAATATCACCTTTGCAAGAAACTAATGAGAAGCAAAGTTTTGATTTACAGCCCTTCCCATACCTACAACTTTGCAATTATTCACCTTGCTGATAAACAGCATGCAATTTTCTTTCTTTCTTCTCATTTGTTAGAAGGGAAAATGGCAAGACAAGTAAAATTTATGACAAAAAAAAAAAATCCAATGGCTGAATGTTCACTGTGTTAAGGATGAAACCACAGTTCCTTAGAGCTGTGGTTCCCCAACTTGAATCCTCAAGTCATATTGGACTACAGCTTCCAGAAGGCAAGGCAAGGCAAGGCAAGGCAAGGCAAGGCAAGGCAAGGCAAGGCAAGGCAAGGCAAGGCAAGGTCAACATGACAAATGGTCAGGGAGCTATAGTTCAACATGTGGGGATCCAAATTTGGGAACGACTGGCTTATATCAAATCTTTCCATCATTGGCTTTGGTTGAAAGCAATATTGTCACCTCACATATCTACACATTTTTTCCAACCAAGGAGAAAGTTTGCTCGTATTGAGGCTGATTAATACACTGGAATAGTATAGAAGCCACACCATTGTGATTAAAGCCACATTGTTATACTAGTGTTGGTAGTGATGAACCAAATGACTAAAATGATGCTGTTTCTTTCCTCTTCAAACAAGAATGTTGGTGGTGGAGCTCCATTGACATACCCACTGATATCACCCAAGGGACATACAGTGAGTCGATGAAAGGAGGGTTTTTTTTTGTTTTTGTATTTTGTTAAAATTGTGTTTGATCAGCTTGGCAGAGGAGCACAGGCATAAAAACTAGCCTCACACCTATCACTTACCCTGCTTTTGTCAACAGATGCAATGAATTGCACAGTTTTCAAAGATTATTTGTAGCCTGGAAGCTTTTCTGCACAAAATTTTCATTTTTTAAAAAAAACAGAAACCAGATCTTTCTGCACAGGAAAGATACTTTTATTCACATATTTCTGTGCAGAAATGCTGTGCAAAACTGTTCCACAGAAAATGCAGTAGTCAGGGACTTATTCTGTATGAAAATTTCACATTATTTGTGCAGCAAAGAGCATTTTCCTCACAGGAACATCATTTTCTGCAAAGAATATAGTATTTTTTGTGGTGGAATATATTTTTTTGTCCTAAAATGCTGCTCATTATGCAGAGAATATTATTTCCTGATTAATTAAAAAAATGTGTGTAGCATCCCTCTGTGATGTCACTGACATTCCTTGCCGTTCTTCCAGAAATCTAGCACAGTACAGATGTGGAAAAGGGTGGACATCTGCAGGTGCACGATTAGCAACTGTACACATTCTCAGCCAACAAACTGTTGCTGCCAGGGCAAAAAAGAGAGGCTGGAAAAGTGATATGCTATTGGAACTGTTAACATTGATCCCAATTAGTAAGAATTTCTCCAGCTCCTGGAGGAATTTGATGAAATGGTTGCTCCAGTTTCTCTGTTTGTAGAATTGAATACTTCAAGGGGCTATTTGCACAGAGTTCTGAATATATGTTTGTGTGACCTAATTTGTAGTTGCACTCATCACAGTGGGATTTCCAAGTAGTGTAGCATCAGCCTATAGATGCTAAGTTAAGATTAGACCTTTAGGATCATGAAGCCTCTGCAGGCATTTTAGTGTCCTCCATGAATACTGATACTGATTATTCCCTAATTGTTGACTGTTGATACTTAAGGCATTCTAGAAAGACAATGGATGTATGATTTCCTGTAAACTTCCATTTTGGTTACAAATTTAATCAAAGCTGAGATAATGGAAGCTTGAAATAATTCTTACTTCACAAAGATATCAACAGCATTCATAACATGTAAGAATAAGCATTTCATATGAAGGCTAACTGTTTTGGATAATTGGGTTTCTATTAAGGATGCAGTTGTTCATTAATTCCATTCTCTAAGGAAGCAATGAGTAATTTTAGCGATGTTCTTTCTTTTGTGAGAAAATCTTCAGAAACTATCATTTTCAAAAACTATTCATAATTTGGGACATATTCTATGCAAAATATGCGTATGGATGACTACACACCTGGAACGTCTATAAATGACACAGAAAAAAGAATTATTGTGGTATTTTGGGCCAGTATAGCCATTAGATAACATAAGACAGTGGCAGATCTTGGGAGTCAAATTCTTATTTAATGTATCATTATTTTATTTTTACTACCAGGGATAGGGAGAGATGCCTGTGCGTAAAATCCAATAGCTGGATTTGCACCTTGACATGGCAGATGGAGACCACCATTTACTGCTTTGCTCAGCCAGCAAGGTGTCACACACTGAGAGGCAAAGGCCAGAGTCGGTTTTGCAGTGATGTCTTTGAAAACCATAGTCAATCATGGCAATTATTATTAATAATAATAATAAAAAAAATTTGTATCCTGCCTCTCACAGGGATCGAGGCGGCGAACAACATGAAATACATTATACATTAAAAGACATTAAAAGACATTAAAAACATACCCAATCCTCCCCACCCACCAACCCACATAAACCAACTCCTTAAAATACACAGCAATTAACAATCTATCAATTACTATTAGCAAAGCAGCAAGGCAATAGATGGGAGGCGATGGAAATGCTAGTCTGGGAAGGCCTGTCGGAAGAGATCAGTCTTGACTGCTCTTTTAAATAAAATGAAGTCATATAGAATTCTGTAGGCCTTTCTTCCAGGTAGATGTGGGAAAGACTGCAGCCTTAGGTGCCTATCTTTGCTGTGGAATATTGCAGCAGAGATTCTGTCATTCTGAGTGCTCAAAAATAATCATAATCCAGCAGTGTTAGTGTAAAATGTTTGTCTGAAAAGTCTTATGTGGAGTCTAAATCCTGCTTGACACCTAATTCAGCATTAATCTATTCAAGTTTTTGCCTCCTCCTCCACTCCATCGTGAGACTCTGGGGGTGAGGGGGGACATCTGAAAATACTAAGAATCCCTGTTGTAAATATTTTAACTTGATAAATAACATTTTAAAAGAGGGGGAGAAATAAAATTCTGAGAATTTACCCCAAATTATATGCATATTTGGTTGGGTCTAACAGCATTCCTTGACCAAGTATTTTGGAATTTTCCAATTTTATTTTTTAAAAAATCCAGTTAAAATACTGAAACACAAACATAGAGTAACATATCTAGTAAAAACACATGCCCAGAAAACATGAAGTATCCTACCTACCACACCTCCTTGTTGGAGATCCTGTTCTGGAGAACCTAGTACATATACCTTGGTTTCTTTTTCTATCAGAGCCATAGTGAAGTAAAATTACCACTGGAAAAACAGAATGACAAAATACAGGAGGTTCAGTGAGCAGTACAATTCTTGAGGTATCTGATCTAAACACCTCTTTTTTTATTCATCCCCCCTCCCCTCAAATATGAAATATGAGTTCTTCATTTGACTTGTAAGTCTCCTCTGCTGTTATCTCTGATTGATGATTGGAGACAAAAGGATATTTAAAACCCACAAATTCTCGCATGGGACTGAGTTATTCTTTGCATGTCTGATGGCTCTTCCATGCAATTGAACTGTGCATTCCATGTCTGAAAGCTTCCTAATGAAGCTATGACTGGACACCAGATGACTCTTGAGCTAGGGCTGACTCCTAACATTTCCCCAGCAACCAGAGATAGAATTGTGCAGTGCCTCATGAGAAAACTCCAAAAATTGTGAAGATTACATCTGACTCAGTCCACTTTGCTTTAGCCCCTCCTGCAGCTAAAATGTGTCCCCTTCATTAAAATTTGTCTCTTAAACTGAAAAAGTTCCCCTAGCATGGCTCCTTTTGTAATGTAACCCATATGTTGTTACTGAATTGTTGACAGAAGAATCAAGTGCATCTCCACAGAACATTGTGGTTCATTGGTCTTTTGGCACCTGCTATCTATTAAGGAAGACAAAAAAATAATGTGTGGTGTTTGCAGTACAGATGAGTCCTCTTAAACTGCAGCCTAGGTGGATGTAAAAACTTCATGAAGCAGAACTATGAGTATCTGTGCCAGGCTTTTGAAAGCCTTTTCTAAGATTTGGCTCATTTCTTAATTAGATGAGACTGACAGCTTGGATGATCTCTTGTGTCCACAAGTTCAGCTGGCATTGCATTTTACATATTTTCAGATCTGCTTGCACAGAAACCATGGGATGTAGAGGGCTTGTGAAAAAGCAGGAGTATTCAGTGGGAAGGTAGAACAGGACAAGCTTGTTTTTACTGCTACTGGCCAGGGTGCAGAGCTTCAGAGATGTTCCTAACTTCATGGTGCTATTATTACCTTCAAGAAAACACAACTTTGCAGCAGTTACATGCCCAGCCATCACAGCTGATAAAATTCTGTGGATAAGCAGGAGCCACAAATCAATTGTGGAGTACAAACCCCGCTACTTTAATGTCCCCGATTCGGTTCCTGGCAACTTGCTAGGGAAATACCTCTATCGGCAATCCTCTATCACTCAGTAGACGAGATGAAGCTAGATGAGCCGAATCTTTTAATGTTTGCTGTAGCTGCTTTTGTTTTGTCACACTCACAAAAGATGACATTGATAACAAGCATCCACACGTCAGACAGAGCTGGTCCTACCATTAATCAAAGTTAAATAGTCACACCCCATAGCCTAGCCTGATGCTGGAAGACTCTCTCCCACTGGCTGTGGTAAAATAAAGCAGTTGTCAATCTCATCAGCTTCTGCAAATAGAAGGGAAGGGGAGGGCATCATCTTAACCTTATGCCTGAGGTAGCAAAATATCTTCAGTTGGTCCCGATGTCACAATGACAGTGCATATCAGCTTCTGATGCCAGCAAAACCCCATAGGCAGTGATTATGACTGGTTTACCCTCTCACATTTACTTCCAAAAAGAGTTCTTGGGTTGTTATAGCAACAGTAGAACTCAATCATAATTTCAGTGTGGCTTGATAACCCTCCAGCTCAGGTTCTAGTCAAATGCTAGAAATAAAATTTAGTGCAATATAGTTTTGCAGTATAATAAGGACATTTCCTGAGATGCAAATCCATCTGTATTGTGGGGCTCAAATCCACATGAATGAATATTAGATTACAACTTGACTATATTCATCCAATACCATAAGATTTGTGAACAACAGCTGATCACAATGACTTGAAATATAGCATTTTTTAAAAAGTTGGCCACGGCATACAAAAGTAGCAGGGGAAAAGGACATTATACATTCCCAACAAACGTAGCAGGGGAAAAGGATACCATACATTCCCAAACTAGCAATTAGAAGATTTAAATAATTAAAGACATAATAATAAATAATCAATTAGCTGGTCTTCAATTACTTGGTGGTTTCATTTTTTGCAGTCTAAGACATCAAAATAAAACAGACGTCAAAAATAAACAGATAATAAGAATATTGCAAAGAGTTTTCATAGGTAACCAAAAATATTTTTCCCTTTTAAATTTAATTTTTAACATATAATGATAGAATACTGCGTATTCAGATTTCCAGTGGTTCAAAAATCTGTTAACGATTTCAAATCTTTCAAAAGAGTCTTCAGTTGCCTTATTCTTTAGAACGCATGTTAATTGGGCCACTTGCTCAATTTATTCTTCCATCATTTGTGCTTCAGTACACTTCCAAGTTCGAGCAGACAATATTCTTGCTGCCGTTGTCATATACTGAAGAAGTTATATTTCTAGTTACATTACAAAATCTATCTTTCTTTTTCTTCTGATTATTGGATTACCACATAAATCTTAGATTAGTAACTTTTTGCTTTTTTACAAGTCTATCACATATTAAGGAGGAAACCCTCTTATCTTAACATCCCCAACATTAATTTGAAACATTCTGGGACATTTTTGACAGCTTATTTAAGGTTAAATGCCATCTATACATCACCTTATACAGGCTTCCTTTTAAATTACTACACAAAGTAAATTTTATATCTTTGGACCACATTTTCCTCACACATCCATATGGACATTATGTTCCACTCCCCCCCCCAACCTTGTACTCTTTTATAGGTTCATCTTCCATCTATAGTTTCAGAAGCCATTTATACAATTCTTAAATTACATGGTCATTGTCTTTACACAACTCTAAATAAAAAACATTTTCTCTAACCTTTATGGCTGCATTTCATTTATCTTGATTAAATTTGTTTTTAAGTTTTAATTACAGATCTTTGTCTTCCTTAAGAAACATCTTGATTTAAGCTTCCAGTTATCTTGTTCAAAATACAAAAAGATCATCATAAAACAACCATCTCCAATGGTTAACCCATTCTTTCCTTGAAAATGCTTCTCATGATGAGGTGGTTAATATCATCTTAGGGAAAGTCTCTATACTTATACCAAATTTGTAGAGGAGCCTGTCTAATATGGATTTTTAAATTCAGCATGTACCTTGACTTTATCATACCAAAGAATATTATGCCAACCAAATCTTGAATTAAGCCCTCCAAGTTCCAGGAGCCTCACATCTCTAAGGAATACCCACTGTTTCAAACTTAAAACATAACAGAACTTGTAATAATAATTTGTCATTAGGAACTCCTAATATGCTAAAGAATTCCTTTGATTGAATTTGATAAGGAAAAATATGAGTATTGTTCCTTAGTGAATTCCCCACCACCACTACACAAAATTTCCAAAAACAACAGAGGCTTGAATAAAAACAAAACTTTCCCCTAAATGTCTAAGGTTCATAGTGGCTTACTCTCCCCAAATTGTTGAATATGCATTCTCCTGTTGTCAAGTCCAATTCCCACTGCTCAATAGAAGATCAGATGGCAGGAATGCTGTGGCAGTTCCAAAATCAAGGTCTCCTTGCTGCATGAATGTGATTTGTTCTAGCATTTTTTTCATAGTATGCAATTATCACACTCAATACTGTTTTAAATATCATGGCTTCATTCTATGGAATCTTGGGACAGGGACATTTAGAATTCTCAACCATACATGTCTAGTGCCTCCCCAACAGCAAATTCCAGGATTTCATACGATGCAGTCATGACACTTAAAGTGGAATCATAGTGCTAAAATTGCATAGTGTGAAAAGCCCCCAGAGATTTGTAGCCTGATGAAGCACAGAATTCTAAATATCTCATGTAATTACATATCCTGGGATCTCATAAGGTGAAGCCATGCCATTTAGAGTGCTATCAAAGTGGCACAAAGATGTAGTGTGAAAGAGATTTAGGAGTGGCGTTCTAAAAATTAGGTAAACAAATGAATACATAGTAAGTAAAATACAAGTTACAATGGACAGCGGCACACACATCTTCATGTGTGAAAAACCCATTTTCAGTCCTACAACTTCAGTGAGATTAACAACTTTATCTCATGCATTTTGGTTGAATGACTCAAGTAACATGTGCAATCCTGAGATAACAGAAACATCTGGAGATTCAGGAGATAATTGGAGAAGAGAAGCAAATAAAGAACACTTTTTTTTAACATCAGCATTGGATCCCCAGGCACTGAGGAACCTGGAACAATTGGTAATCCAGTCCTTCCTCTGCTGTTAATGTTGTGCCCAAGAGAAAAAGGTGGAAAGGTTTTCTTTCTTTCACTGTTCTTCCAGATGTTAATCCTGGAGAAGAAAGAGTTAAAAATTCTTCCTCTTATCATGGATCATTTCTGCACTAGCCTGTTATAGTGCGATGATTCCACTTTCTACATCCTCTGGAATCCTGGGGTTTGCAGTTTCGGGGGGGGGCTGGCTGGCCCCTCCTGAAACTGCAGATCCCAGGATTCCAGAGGATGTTGAAAGTGGAATCATCACGCTATAACAGGCTAGTGCAGAAATGGCCTTGGTTGAGGAAGAGACATGGAAATAAGGTTTTGAGGTAGGTCATTGGAACCACAGCATATTCTACTGAGGGAAGTGGGAATAAAACAAATCCTAGATTTGCCTCCTGAGGTCAGTGGGCTAATGTCAGTTTCCTTTTTTCCAGGGTTGCCTGTGGCTGGAGAGTTTAAAGCATTAATTCATCTTTGAATTAACAAGACTATGCTTGATTTTGTCTATACAAATATCCTCTTCTCTGGATAATGGGGGTATGTGTCATGTGCTTCATCTCTCCAAGATTTAAAAGAAATCAAAATAACTGCAGTGAAATCATAGTGTTCTTCAGAATCTTATACTCAGTTTTTTCCCTCCAAAATTATTTTTCCCCTTGCAAGCAAAGAATCAACTTCCTTATACAAGGGGTTTCTTTGCCAAAAATTAAACTTTCCTCCATAAAGCCACTTTAACATTTTATCAAGTTGCACAATTTAGTGCCAAGCTCCCCCCATCTTTTTGCTGAAATGCAGAATGGGCAAACAGAATTTGGAAAGGATTCTTCTTCTTCTTCTTCCTCTTCTTCTTCTTCTTCATGAAAAACCCCCACAAAATTTTCATTTCTCATTTCAGTTTGCCATCTTTTCTTATACACTTTTTCTAAAAGAGAGGATTTGTAGCTTGTTTGGATTTATCTGCTGAAGTAACTATTCAGAGAAATGACATTAGAACAAATTATAAGAACAGTCCTGTCATATGCATGTCTTGTTGTTGTTTGCTTTCCAGTTGTTTCCAACTTAGGGCAACCTAAGATGAATCTATCATTGGGTTTTCTGGGGCTGAGAGTGTGTGATACACTCAAAGTCACCTAGTGGGTTTCCATGGCCACATGGAGAATTGAAGCCTTGTCTCCAGGGTCATAGTGCAATGCTCAAACTACTACACCACACTAGCTCAGAAGTCCAAATAAGTGTACACAGAATTTCAGCTTAAGAGCACAATTTTAAAGATGTCTGAGATAAAGAAAGACCACTGAATTCTATAGGTACCTGGGGTGTAGCTGTGTGCTTAACCATATTTACATAGAAGTAATTCCCACTGAATACAGATGCCAGAATCCTATTGGGCAGGTATGAATGTGTAACTACTACAGTTACAGAACTCTGCAGTGAATTTAGGCCGGCCTTTCCCTCACAAATCCCTAATTACCAAGAAGCTGCCACTGCTGTTGATGGAAGTCTCTTCCCCTGTCACTTGGGAACCTGCTGACTGATGTTCCCACCACCTCCTGTGAATGATCTCTGGTGGAACAGGCAGAATAGCAGCAGTTACATTTCTAAACCACTTATCAGTGCTAAGCACTCCCTAAGCAGTTTACAATGTTGTAAGCTAATTGCCCCCAACAAGCTGGGTTTTCATTTTTACCAACCTGCAGAAGGATGGAAGGCTGAGTCAACCTGGACTTCTGCAGGATTGAACTCACAACGTTGTGGCTGTAGTACCAGCATTTAACCACTGCGCCACCAGGGCTTCTTAATGGAGTACCTGTCACAATTCCCTCTCACACTGGAGATTGCTCATGTAAGAGGGTGGGTGGGAATGTCAATCATTTGCTTGCTGAGCAACAAGAGAATATATTCTATCTGCAGTGGCTGCTTCTTGCTTAAGTAGGGCTCATGAGACTTTCATGGTCCCAATGTACCCCCTAAACTAGGAGCTATCTAGGGATTGTGAATACCAGTTATGAATGCATAACTCTAGGTGAAATGTGTGAGATTGCATAGGATCAGGTGTTACCCTGTACGTTGGGGGTCCCGAGAGGGCGCCCAAATAACCAAACAACAACACAAGATGGGGAAATTAGTCTCGAGCACTCTCTTAAGCTAACGAGAGGCAGGATAACTTTAGCTAGGATCTTTTACCCTATGTCTATGGCATCAGGTCAAAGAGCGTAGCCAGGCAAGTTTAAAAGTAACAAAAATGATAGCTTTATTAAAGGACAAACAATGAATAAGACAACACATGCACACAGCTAACTAAGAAATAGAAATGGAGAGTTTTGGGGGAATGAGTAATACAACACCTGGTCTCGTAGTCCTGGAGTGAAGCGGAGGTTGAGGGGAAGAAAGCTTAGCGCGGTTCGCTGAGGGGAGCTCACTGGACAAACCAACAGCAAGGCTGGATGAAACTCAGGAGCGATCCGAGGAGGACTTGAAAATGGGGACCTTTTATAGGGTGGATTTTACCTACAGGCCATGCCATGCTTGGTGAGAACAAAGGAAATTTGGAGCTGGACAAAGGAGTTGGAAAAGGTCAGGTTTTACATGATGAGCTTAGTGCTGGATGACAATAGTATGTCCAGTATGCAAATAGACCAACATAAAGGAATGGCTTGACCATTGGCCGTGTGTCTTTGTGTAGATTCACGCTGAGCAAGGCCAGTTTGCAAGAAGGTGTTCCCTGAAGCATTGAAGAGGCTTAAGTTGCCTGCCTAAATGAGGTTTGGAAATTACAACCATTAACGGCCGCACCTAATACGTACTTGTCCGGTGGACCTCTGCAAACACATGGAGTAGGGTGGCAGAGAAAAGTCAAGCAAAGGCCAAATTATTTGATATCAAACGATATCTAGTGCTCTCACCAGACATATCATAACTGTAGTAACACAGGAACTATACTTTTAATGTGAGAAAAGAGCAAAAGCAACAAAAGTACTTTCTTTGAAAGCATTATGAATGCACTGCAGTGAATATATCGGCTTGAGGGGTGAAAGTTCTTGGAATAATTTTGGTGATCTGCATTAAATTAAAAATCTCTGAAAAGGCTTGCTTAACCACGGAGGAAGAGCTGACTAGTTTCTTTGAAAAGGAGTCAAAACATTGAAAGCCTGCTTCCAGGATTCTGTTGCACTGTCTCATCCATCGAAGAAATGCTATCTGAGGCCCAACGCACAACAAGAGACGGAGCTATGTAGATAGTGGTCTGCCTTAGTAAGAACCTGGTGGTTCTCTTTTCATTCTTTGGAACAGTATAAATAAACTGCAATCTGGGATACAGTTAATTGTGGACAAAACCAGACTTTCACATTGGGGTTCACCTGAACATGCTGATAATTCACTCTGGCACTTACAAGAATTGCCCATCAGTGTCTCAAATGTCAGATCCACCATGACATCTCTGGAGTGTTAACTACAGTTGGCCCTCCACATTTTCAGGTTGGATTTCCACAGGTTTGATTATCTGTGAATTTCTTCAACCTCTACCCACCCCAACTCAGGTGCTTCTTTTCTGGGGAGAACCTTCTTTCTCAATGGCTCCAATTAGGCCATTCAGTCCTCCAAAGACCCACCTCTAGTCTTCCTGCTTTTCCACTATCTACTCACTGGCTACCTAAGGATGGCTTGCAACCTGATTTCAAAGCATCACAGACCCTCTCATGATGCCTACCTGACACCCAAGGAAGGAGATGAGTGAGAGAGAATGTACAGAACAATAATCCAGTTCCACCCACCTTCCCTCTCCTTTTCCTGACCTGGTTTGAACTCTGGGTGCCCATTCTCCCCACCATGCCTCGGCCCCCTTCCCACAAACACACATACCTTTTGATATTTGTAATTTTCCCACTTTCGTGAGAGTCCTGTGCCTCTAACCATAGTGATTGTGGAGGGCCAACTGTGGTTACTCCATTAAACCATCCCCTTTAACTAAGGTACAAGTAGATTACCTTAAGGTTGTATCTTAATGAGAAACAATGTCATGTCTGTTGTGGTGTGGCTGTAATTTTTTTAGTTCTTTTTATACTTCTGGGATATATGCTCCCATTAAAGGAAGAAGAATATTTCTTATGGTTCAAATGTTCACTTGTGCTGTGCCTCATGCTGGCTTATGCTCTGGTTCTGAATTGAAAACCAGATGGCTAGGAGGAAGGATTTTGTACCACGAGTCAGTGGTTTGAAGCATGCAGGTCTTTTTTTTTTTTTTAAATAAGAATCCTAAACATTTTTTTCAGTTACTTTTGAGAAATGAAAAAAAAAAACATAACTTTTTATATAAAACCACAAATAGCAGCCCAACCTTTTCTGAAGCTTTAAAATTTTACCTGCAACTCATTACTTTTAAAAAGTAACTTTCCAAGATCTGAAAGCTAATAAAAACTAGGAATTCTTTTGCTGAAAGAGCACTGTTATTGCTTGAGAAAATTCACTGTCATTTCTAGGCAAAGCTTTTTATAGGGCTCTAATTCAAAGTCTCATTAAGCTTCTTTCCTATAAAGTTGCAGATGCAGATTACCAATTCCTTAGCTATTCTCAAATGTCAGACACAGTGCCTGAATTCACTGCACTTCTAGTGAACAAGGTTCGGTGACTTCTGAACTTTATTAGCTCAGTGCTGTAAAATGTCTGTTGTAAAAACAACAAAAGAGATCATACTCCTGCCTTTCTGACTTGTGTAAGAGAATAAGACATCAAGACGGAGAGATGTTTCCTTAACTATCCTGTCCTACCGGTGAAGTCTAACTGAACTGAGCAATACTGTCTTTGTGTAGTTGGTCTGTATAAAATCAGCCCCCTTCTGTTGGCATAGTACGATCACTTCACTATTTTCTGCTGAGTTGAACATTTGTTAAATGCATTTGCATGAAGCAGAAGTGAGGAAGCTCCAGGTAATAGCAAATAGACTTTATTGGTCTTTTAAAAATGGATATGATTAATATGACAACAACTTTCATTCCATTGGTGGTAACAGCGTAACTGATTCAAATGCTATCTCATGGGGAGATTGGATATGCCTGTGGTGACTGTATTCTATTATGAAAGAATAAATCTCTCTCCAAGTTTTTCTGTAGCCCTGGCTCTTCCATAGCATTGGCTCAGTCCTGTGTATTGGAACTAGTGATTACTTCAACCCACTGGAAGGCCTTCCCCAGAATGCAGCTACCTTGTTGGTGGGGAGTGGGGGAGATTGCTGCATTAATGGAGTGATGCCAGCTTGCTGTTTGAGCCATTCAGAAGGACTGTTGAGAAGAAAAGTTGAAAGCTTTCATGACTGGAATCCATACTGTGGGTTTTCTGGGCTTTGAGGCCGTGTTCTATTAGTATTCTCCTGACGTTTCATCTGCATCTGTGGCTGGCATCTTCAGAGGATCTGGTGACATGGAAGTAAGACAGAGTATATATACTTGTGTAGCCCCTGGGTGGGAGGAAGCAATTTGCATATGTTACCGTTGGCCTGTGTGATGGCCTATTGTTAAATGGGATATCCCCCAAGGTTGTATTGTTAGTCAAGGGCTATATATAACAGTGCATTAAGTACATTAGCAATCTATTGTATTGTTTCTTGTAGAGGAACCTCCAGAGTCTGGGTGGTGTTCATTGGCATACTTTGAGTCTTGATTTTATTGTTCTTTAGTACTGGTAGCCAAATTTTGTTTACTTTCCAAGTTTCTTATTTCCTGTTGAAATTGTCCGTGTGTTTATGGATTCCAATGGCCTCTCTGTGTAGTCTGACATAGTAGTTGTCAGAACGGTCCAGAATTTCTGTGCTTTCAAAAAGCATTCTGTGTCCAGGTTGGTTTATAACATGTTCTGCTACAGCTGATTTTTCTGGCTGGATCAGTCTGCAGTATCTTTCATGTTCTTTAATTTGTGTTTGGATGTTGCGTTTTGTAGTCCCTATGTAGACCTGCCCACAACTGCAAGGTATGCGATAAACTACAGCAGAAGTTAGAGGATCCCTCTTGTCCTTTGCTGAATGTAGCATTTGTTGAATTTTCTTGGTCGGTCTGTAGATTGTTTGGAGGATATGTTTCTTCATCGATTTCCCTATACATTCAGTGACCCCTTTGATGTATGGTAAAAACACATTCCCTTTGGTTGACTGCTTGTATTCCCTTCTGTGGTTTTTTCTGGGTCTTGAGGCTCTTTCTAATGTCTGAACTGGAGTAACCATTGTCCTGTAGAGCCCAGTTTAGATGATTGAGTTCATCTTTCAAGAGGTGGGGTTCACAGATTCTTTTGTGCGGTCTACCAGAGTTTTCATTGTGCTTCTTTTTTGTCCTGGGTGATGGTTGAAGTTTTTGCATATATATCTGTCATTATGTGTAGATTTTCTGTAAACTATGTCGCCCAACTGTTGGTTAGGTTTGTAGATGACCAGGACATCCAGAAGTGATAGTCTTCCTTCATTTTCTTTTTCCATGGTAAATTGGATGTTTGGGTGAATGTTGTTCAGATAGTCCAGAAACACGGTCAGTTCTTCTTCTCCATGGCTTCCAAATGGTGAAAGTATCATCCACATAAAGGACCATATAGTGGCTTTTTTGGTGCAGTTTCCCAGGCTTGCTTTTCAAAGTGTTCCATGTAAAAATTTGCTATCACAGAGCTGAGTAGCTTCCCATGACAACCTCATCTCTCTGCTCATAGAACTCATTGACCCACTGGAAGTAGCTTGTAGTGAGGCAATGTTCAAACAGGGCTGTGACATCCGGTTGATGAGTGTAATGGTGTCCACTATGGGAACTTTGATGAACAGAGAGACCACATCAAAGCTGATCAGTTTGTCTCCGAGTTTGAGTTCGAGGTTGCTGATCTTTTCTATAAAGTGAGCTGAGTCCTTGATATGGTGGGAGGTTCATCCAATATGGGTTTGTAATTGTGTGGCCAGGAACTTGGCCAAATCATATGTGGGGGATCCAATGGCACTCACAATGGGTCAGAGCAGATAGGAGTCCTTGTGGATTTTTGGAAGTCCATAAAGTCTGAGTGGGAGAGCCTCGGATTTGCATAAATGTTGGCGTGTGTTTGGATGAACTGAGGAATTTTTGATCAAGGTGTTGGCTTTCCCAGTAATTTTATTGGTCGGGTTCTGTTTCAGTTTTTTGTAAGTTGTGGGATCCAGGAGTTCCCTGATTTTTTGTTTGTATTGTTCTGTTTTCATGATTACTGTGGCATTGTCTTTGTCCACTGGGAGAATGATGATTTCTGAGTCAGAATTGAGATCCTTAATGGCTTTTCATTCTTTCTTTCTTTCTTTCTTTCTTTCTTTCTTTCTTTCTTTCTTTTTCTTTCTTTCTTCATTATGTTGCAAGGTGATGGTTTTGCCTTGCATAGAATCCTTGCTGTTTCCCCTCTTATCTCCACCACTGCCTCCTCAGAGAGATAGTGAATGGTGGATTCAACATTTATCGATGATGTCTTCTACCAGGATTCTGGTGGTGGTCACAGCAAAGTTGCCTCCTTTGGCTAGGATGGATGTTTCTTCATCAGAAATTTGCTGCTCTGTCAGACTGATGATGGTCCATGATATGTCTAGCGAGGGCTTCAGCTGGTGCTTTTGGCATTTGTTGAATTTTTGTTTCTGTCTTTCTGTGTGGTTCACCATGTCTTTCTCCATTTTTCTGTAGGTAAGGGTGTCAATCTTATCCCAATCTTGGATGCTCATTTTTTGACTGTTGAGAAGCTTCACAATGTTTGCCATGATACGAAATATCAGTTATAGCAAGCCATTGTGAAGTGTATTCCCACATCTTATGAGACAGGGCAGGGATGAGATTAAGTAAAATCTGTATAAAGCATCATGCCATATGGCTTGCTCTCTTTGGGGTTATTCAGGTGTTTTACATACTCACCCTCAGGAATGTGGGGTAATTCCTACAAGCTGCTTTGAGTCCGATTTTAGGAGAAAAGTGGGGTATAAATAAAATAAATTTCTCCCAGAGCATCTGCTGTTGAGGGCTGGGTCATTTTTTTTCTCAGGCCAAACTGGCCTAAGATTGGCATGTATTTGTATCTTCTCAGAGGTAACGAATACCATCATCCTTAAGTGCCTGCATGGAATGTGGTGTTGGGTGAAAAAGAACAAGAACAAATAAAGATAACAATTAGGAAAATCTGAGCCATCAGGCATGCATGAGAGATACTCCACAGATTTTTGGCAACTACTGCAATCAGAATGCACCCTGTGCCTTATACTGTAACCCAGGAATAGACTGTAGTAGGGATAAGTTGATCACTGGATGTAAGTTGATCTCTGGAGGAGTGATATTAGGCACAATCTTAAAAATACCCAGTTTCTTATTAAATCTGCTGTTTTTTTTTCTCTTTATTGTCTGGTAGGGTAGCTTCCCCTCTCACAGTTAAAGTACCTCATTACTTTACACAGCTCTGACCTTCTCCAAAAACACCATCTTTGCGTATAAAAGGTAAAGCCTTCCTGTTGTTATTTAGAACCCATTTGGGATTTATGGTAGTGTGGTTCTGTTTGATTATAACTACTGAGAATCATTCAGCTGAGTCCAAATTTTATAAAAATATACTATACTTTTTATTAAAACAACAAACAGAATTAAGTATTGGTTTTGTATGTATGCCCAAGCTTGAACAGATATTCAGAGCATGTTTAAACAGTTTCTTATATCTTTACAACAGCATAAAGGCACAGGTCTCTCTCATATACAGAGGCCTCTGGCTGCCCTTTCTGCTGAAAGCTCTGTTCCTAAATCTAGGTCAGTCTCTCTGACCAAATTAAAAAATAGGTTGATTTCTCTTCATCCTCCCTCTCCCTTGGCTTTCCTTGAGAAAACGTACCCTCTCATTCAACCCCACTTGGTTAGGTAAGAACTCTCTTTGGCTGAAGAATTGACTCTCAGCCCTTCTTCTGGAAATCTGAATCTCTCTCAATTCAATGCCTACTATTTATGCATTTTTTTCCCTGAGGCCTCCAACCCCTCCTTCACACAAGGGCCTGGATTTTCTCTGGAGTGGACATTCTGGTTGTCTACCAACCTATTGCTGGGCAGCTCCTCTGATACCTGGGATATGACTCCCCCAGTGTTCATCACACCTGCCAATGTCTGCAAATAAATAAAGCTGTGGGGAAGGTATAACTCAAGCCTTGGTGTTTGCCTCATTCTTTGTATCCACAATGTAGTCATTGTACAGATCTTGGAAAAGTTGCTTTTCTTTTCTTTTCTTCTTTTCTTTTCTTTCTTTCTTTCTTTCTTTTTTTTTTTTTGAGCTACAATTCCCAGAAGTTGACAACTAGCATGGTGGGAAGATTTTGAGAGGTGTTACAAAACAAGTAACTTTGCCAAACTCTGGTTATAACTAGCAGTTCTCTAGGTCCATCCATTGGCCAAGGGAAATAGAGCCACCAATTGCTATTCAGCCAAAAACATAACAAGGAAACATCAGCCTGGAACAAACTGTACCTGTTAGATACTCACTTTGAGCTTACTACTTTTTTCTGATCTTGAAAAGCTGTTCTTCCTATTCTTCTTTTCCCCTTCCTTGTATCTTGTCCTTTTTAGGATATAAGCCTGGTGACATTGCCTGCCTATCTTCATTTCGTTTTATTGCCTTTCTTTTTACATTATTGATGAGAGCCCCTTAAGAAGGAAAGAATTGCCTAGAAAAAAGGGCCAAATGTACAGCAAATAAATAATAAAATCAATAAATATATGTCAAGAAATCTGAGTATTAACCCAAGACTAGAAAATTTAAACCTATGCTTGGCTTTTTTTCTCACTGGAGAGCAGCTGCAGTCTGACTGAAACAGGATTTGTGGAAATGATTAGATGGGTTTTATGAAAAATAATATCTTCAAGCCATCAAGAGGAGGAGAGTAAAAGATCTTGCAGTGTAGAATATGAAACCACAGTTTGAACAGGACCTGAGCCAATGTATACAAGTTACATAGTAGCTCTGCAGGATTTACATTTTCTAAACTGAGTTTGTGGTTGGAGAGTGTCGATGATTAATCAAAATATGACTAATGAAGATTAATTAAGACCAAGATGTGATATACTAATACATCATTTTTATTCTTAAATAGCTTTCCTAAATATATGGATCATAAGAAAGGGGAAAAATCCATATACTTTGTGTTACTGAACGTACATATATCTACGGTCTGTAGCTAGGATCATATATGTGTGCATGTGTATGTGTGCTTGTGTGTATGTGCTAAGGATGGAAATGATGTTCAAAAATATTTGAATAAATGATGAAAAAAAGAATTCCTATGGATTGGGAAATCTTGAGAAGAAGAATACTGAATAGATGAGAATCTACACACTTTGGGATTTATTTTGGGACTTACTCCGTGCAGAAAATGCATGCGGGTCTTGTTTTGTGTTGTTTTTTACACAGAAAACATCATTTGCTGCACAGGAAAATGATGTTCTGTGCAGAAAATTTAATTTCTGGGCATAATATTATGTTTTATGTGCAAAACCCCATGTCTGTTTTTTTGAAAGGCTCAGACTGTGAACAGTATTTGAAAACTGCAGTTTTTGAGGATTTTCTTGCAGCAGTGAGATAAATGATGAAATTATATGTTCTTGCCTTCAGGAATGAAATTGATGAAGAGTTACATTCCTAGAGATTGCATTAGACTCCACTCCCTGGAACACGACACGGGATGCACTTCCAGTTATGTTATTGATGCTGTCTCAGCCATTGAATTTACTATCTACAATGGCTGCTGAAGTTTGGTAACAGTTATGGTTCTTCTCAGTGGTGCAGGAAGGAGGAAGCTAGAATGTCTTTCCCTACCATGGAGCTCAGCAAACTTGTGGAGATGAAAGCCCACTTCCATTCCTGAAGTAACAGAAAGGGAAGAATCAGGAGAAAGTTGCTTGAATTTCAGGAACAATGGTGGGGTGGTGGTGATGGAGCCAGCCAGTGTTGCCACCAGTCCGGGATTACACATGCCACTCTCCGCAACAAATATGTATTGGTTTTATAACTGTTTTAAGTGTCATGATCTCTGCCAAAGAATCCTAAGAGCTATGTTTTGGTGAAAATTCCAAGAAGGAACTGACAGCAATTCTTAGCCTTTCTTATAAAACTGCAGTTCCCAGAATTCCCTGCAGAGAGTTATAGTGATTGATCTACTTTTGGTCTGCAATAGAGGTTACTTCAACTGTGATACCCTATGGAAAGTTTTGTTTTGAAGGACGTTGGAAAGACTAATATTAACTAAATAATGTCTGAATACTCTCAGGGCCAGCAAAACTCATTTTTCTGATAATGAAAAAACAAAAACAAAAACAAAAACCAATGCATATGACTTATGTCTCACTACTACTACTCGTCGTCTTCTTCTTCTTCTTCTTCTTCTTCTTCTTCTTCTTCTTCTTCTTCTTCTTCTTCTTCTTCTTCTTTTAAAAATACCTAAGTCAGTGGCTACATAAGGGATTTATATGGTCTATTACTGATAACAGAAAAATTCTTTGAAAAATGCAGGTGGCGGGAATACTTGCCTTTATATTATTGATCAGAAGGATTTGTGCTGAACAGAAGATTCCCATGGAAGCCTTTTTCTAAAAACACCTTTCTTGACATGGAAAGTGTTTTGCCACCCAGTAAAAAAATTATTTCTATGTACTGTGGCGCAGTCTGCATTTCTCTCTCTGTCTCTCTCTCTCTTTCTTTCTTTCTTTCTTTCTTTCTTTCTTTCTTTCTTTCTTTTTATTTCTTTCTCTCTTTCTTTTTTTTCCAGATAGGAATATAAGTTTTCAAGCTTAGGCTGTTTTACCAAACTATTTTTTTAAAAAATTATTGCTTTTACTTTTTTCATAACATGCTCTCTACTTTTTTTTCCATAACATGCATTCATCCTGTTAAGTCTTAACTACTTATATTTGTGCCCCATATATTCTCCAAAAAGCTAATGGCAAACATGTCCTACTGATGTCAGGTCTGAAAGCATAAATTGAGGCTGCATGCTATAACAATCTTGCTAAATGTTAAATTATGCCTAGGTGTGATGAGTGCATGTATGAGAAACTATTTGCAGACCTCTTGCAACCTGCCTTGAGTTCTGTGATGTATCACATTATTTATTTTTGTGGTTATCTTCAGAACCTAACTAATAACACAAGTTGGGAAAAAATTGAGAAATGTCAAGTCCAGCACTGCAGGAAGAAAACATTTGGTGCCTCTCTCTGTGTGAAAAGACACAGGTTTTCCAAATACAGCCTACAATCTTTTGGTGCCTTACAGGCTGTACATCTCGGGTTTCTCATATATTGACTCACATTCAAACTTGGCTTGCTCACACACATTTGGAATTGTATTTCAAAAGATGTCAGACCTTTGTAAGCTGGTGGTCTTTTCTAAGGTAGTGAGGGAAATACCTTTAGCCTCCAAACATCAAAATGTCAGTGAGGAGGAAAAGCAGCCCTCCTCACACAGGTTCAGGTAAAGCTACATGGCTTCTTCATTTCTTAGTAGTGGTGGTGATAGCCTACAGGAACATATATAAAAATAATTCATGAGGCTAGTGAAGGAGGAGAAAGAGTTCTAGCCAAATATTCAGCAGCTTATGTCTGGTTGGTGTGAGGAAGAAGTGAGCACCCTCTTTTTTTCTTGTTGTGTTCCTTCAAGTTGTTTCTGAATTATGGTGACCCTGAGAACCCATCACGGAATTTTCTTTGTAAGATTTGTTCAAAGGGGTTTTAACTTTGAGTCTGAGAAAGTGTTATTTGCCCAAGGCCACCTAGTGGGTTTCCATGCCTGAGAGGGGATTCAAAGCCTAGTCTCCAGAGTACAGGTCCAAATTCAAACCACTACACCATGCTGGGTTTCATTTCCCCCCATTTCTACTTGGAGTATTTCCTATATAGCATATTACCTTGTTACCCTAATTTCTGGGGGTCCCGTGAGGGACACCTAAGCGTGCTCCAAATATTACAAAGTTGGGAATTAGCAAAGAATCATAGAATCATAGAATCATAGAAATGTAGAGTTGGAAGAGACCACACGGGCCATCCAGTCCAACTCCCTGTCATGCAGGAACACCCTCAAAGCACTCCCGACAGATGGCCATCAAGCCTCTGCTTAAAAACCTCCAAGGTAGGAGACTCCACTACTCTCCGAGGCAGCAGATTCCACTGCCGGACAGCCCTGACTGTCAGGAAGTTCTTCCTGAGGTTCAGGTGGAATCTCCTTTCCTGCAGCTTGAATCCATTGCTCCTTGTCCTGGTTTCTGGAGCAGCAGAAAACAAGCCCCCTCCTTCCTCTACGTGGCATCCCTTCAAATATTTAAACATGGCTATCATGTCCCCTCTTAACCTCCTTTTCTGCAGACTAAACATACCCAGCTCTCTCAGTCTATCCTCATAGGGCATGTTTTCCAGGCCTCTCACCATTTTGGTCACCCTCCTCTGGACTTGCTCCAGCTTGTCAATATCCTTCTTGAATTGGGGTGCCCAGAACTGGACACAGTATTCAAGATGGGATCTAACCAAAGCAGAGTAGAGTGGTACCAGTACCTCCCTCGATCTAGACACCATACTCCTGTTGATGCAGCCGAGAATTGCATTGGCTTTCTTGGCTGCCGCATCACACTGCTGACTCATGTTCAGCTTGTGGTCTATGAAGACTCCTAGATCCCTTTCACACGTACTGCTATCCAGCCACGTGTCCCGCATCCTATATTTCTGTATTCCATTATTTCTGCCTAAGTGTAGGACCTTACATTTCTCTCTGTTGAATTTCATTTTGTTCGCCCTGGCCCAGCTCTCCAATCTATCCAGGTCATTTTGAATTTTGATCCTGTCCTCTGGCATATTAGCAACCCCTCCCAATTTGGTGTCATCTGCAAATTTGATGAGCATGCCCTCTATTCCTTCATCTAAGTCATTGATAAAAATATTGAACAGCACTGGGCCCAGGACAGAACCTTGTGGCACCCCACTAGTCACTTCTCTCCAGGATGAAAAGCAGCCATCCGTGATCACCCGTTGGGTTCGGTCGGTCAACCAATTACATATCCAATTAACAGTAGCCCTGTCTAGCCCACATTTTACTAGCTTCGATGCAAGAATGTCATGGGGAACTTTGTCAAAGGCCTTACTGAAATCGAGATATGCTACATCCACAGCATTCCCTTCATCTATCAAGCTAGTAACTCTATCATAAAAAGAGATCAGATTAGTCTGGCATGACTTATTTTTGAGAAATCCATGTTGACTTCTCGTGATTATTGCGTTGTTTTCTAAATGATTAGAAACTGAACGCTTAATGATCTGCTCCAGGATCTTTCCGGGTACCGATGTCAGGCTGACTGGGCGATAATTATTTGGGTCCTCTTTTTTCCCTTCTTGAAGATGGGGATCACATTTGCTCTCTTCCAATCTGCTGGAACTTCTCCTGTCCTCCAAGATTTCTCAAAAATTATAGCAAGCGGTTCCGAAATGACCTCTGCCAGCTCTTTTAATATCCTAGGATGCAATTCATCTGGCCCTGGAGACTTGAATTCATCCAATGCGGCCAGGTATTCCTGTACCACCTCTCTACTTATTAAGTGCCTCATTTCCTCTGCTTCCTCCCCTGCTCCCCTACCGCCAGGTTGAGTGCTTGTATCCTTCTGGGAAAATACGGAGGCAAAGAAGGTGTTAAGTAGCTCTGCCTTTTCTCTCCCCCCTGTGAGTAATTCGCCATCTTCTCTGCGTAGCGACCCTACTGTCTCCTTCTTTTTCCTTTTGCTGCGGACATATTTAAAAAAACCCTTTTTATTGTTTTTAATTTTAAAGAGCACAAGCTAGCACTACGAGAGGCAGGGCAACATAGCGAGATCTTTTACCCAATGTCTACGGGGTCAGGCCGAGTCAAGGAGCAAACAGAAGTAATTAATAATTGTTTTTATTAATGTACAGCACAGTCAAACACGTGTATGCAACACAGTCACACAGAGAACTATTGAAATAAAGATAGGAGTTGGATAGAGGGTTTTTAAGAGGAGGTTTTGCATGGGAAATACTACATCTGTCCTGAAGCCCAGGCAGTCTGAAGAGAAAGTCCCCGTAGAAGTGAGGATTCTCAGCATGAGGAGCTGAGGGGAAGGCTCGCTGAACGAAGCGACAGCAAGGCTGAATGGAAGTCAGGAGTGATCCGAAGAGAAGCTCAAAGTCTTATAGGGGGAGATGTGGCCTTAGACTAGTCCATTCCCGGGGATAACAATGAGTTCTGGGCTGGAGACGAAGCCTCCGAAAGGCCAGTATTTTACATAATTGGGTTATGACAGTGTTGTCAATAGTGCAGATAGTATGCAAACGTGGAGTGCTCGACAGTTGAGTATTCGGCTCGTCAAGCTGCCTGCTTGGTGCAGGGAGTCCTTTGTAAGTAGCGTGCATACATAATAGATCTTAAAGAGGGACTTGCCTTGAGGTCTCCTAAAGTGGCAGTCTGGCTATTACTGGCCTGCCTGGATCAGTTTTGAATGGTTCAGCTATTTGCTGCCATGCCTGTGTGCATGCTCGTCTGGGAGCCTCGCAAACACGTGGAAAGGAATAGGTAAAGAAGGCCAGATTATTGATATCAAATGATATCTAATATCCTACAAGTCCGGGCTAGAAACTACAGTAACAACTTACCAAAAAAGATCAATAAGCATCCTGGTTTTGCTGCTTGCCTACAGAGGCTGCTTTCACCATTAGGTGGGAAGACAACTGCCTCTAGAAGCAGATTCTGGAAGGCAGCATTGGTAGACCCCTGGCCAGTCCTAGAGGACATTGTCCCATTATGAAAGCAGAAGTACGGGTCAGATGCAAGTCCACTGAAATGTACACTCCTCTTACATATACTGAATGGAAAGAGGTACCATTTTATATTTCTCCTCAGGCAGTTAAGTACAGCCTTGCTTCCTAACCTAAGAAAACAGTAGTGCTTGGCAAAATTTCTTTGTTCTACTATAGCTCTCAGAAACCCCTCTGCTGTTGGCCATACTGTCAAGGGATTTTTGCAGCCGTAGTCCCAACAAGTAACCCTTCTAAGCTCCGGAAAACAGTGCTGCAGACAAGTACTTGGCAGGCCACAATAAATGACTGGTGGCCACCATTTGACTGGGTGAAGCAAAAGTTGTGGGAACCAATTTTTCACTTTTCTAATGGCCAAATAGTTTTCACATTTGGTACTTGTCAACATCTCCCATTGCCACCCAACCCATGAAATAACGAGATCGCAGACAGAGCTTGGGTTGAACTAGGGCAATTTATTAATATGCCTAATTAGCATAAAGGGGTGAACTTAAACATGAACTTAAACTTGAACTTGACCATGAACTTGAACTTGCATTTTATGACCTGAGGAGATGGGGGGGTCAACAGCATCTTCGGACTAGGGTCAAGGGGCAGCTCCCGACCATCTCCCCTAGCCCGTTGGGCGAAATCCGGGCCCCAAAGTCAACCACTGAAGTTGCATGATGACTTTTGGTCAGCCCTTGTCTGGAAGGTGAGCCCCAAGGCCCACCCCCCACTGCATAGCAAGCGGGGTGATCCCAGGGCCCTCCTCAAGGATAGGATTTATTCTACACCCAGAAAGGGGTGCCATAGGTGCACGCCGAACCTTAAGACCCCCCCATGCCGGCCACGGATAAGAGCAAGCGTCTGCTTAGTCCTTATCCCCCCACCCCCTCAGAATCAAGTCCAGCCCCTTTTGCAAATCCTGTAGAAAATCTCGTTGCCCTCTGGTGACAAGTGTACGCCATCATGTCAATGCAGCTCTGGTTTATTAAAACAATGTCAGTGCAAGGAATGTAATAACCCAAGCCCTGTCTCAAGGCACAGCGAATCTCCCTGTTCGCCCATCTGCGGGCGCGTTCTCTGCGTCGAGGGTCAGAGCCCCCTCCCCATATCTGGCTTTGAACCAATGCAGACCAAACAATACTAGCGTGAGGCCGTGTATCTTGGATAGGCCGCAGAACTTGAAAGGCCTTTCCTTTCAGCAGTCCAAGGTCATTACCGGCCAGGTGGATGACCAGCACATCAGGGGGAGGCCCACCGCACTCCCTGAACAACTCCCTGCCACTGCAGTCCGCTCTTGCCAAGCCAACGTATGGATGCCCGATCACCCAATCCCAGGTTTGGGCCCATATAACCCTTGCGAGCCTACCGCTCTGCCCAGAAGATGAAACTGTGGCCACAGATCAACTCGCTTCCTCCCCTCTGAAGCAGGTCAATCTGAAAAGGAACCAAAATGTTAAGGCAGGTCAATTGGCCTGACATAGTGCCGGAACGCCGAGGAGTCCCACCTACCCTTTCTTTTATGCATACCTACCACATCCTTCCCCTCACCGAAAGAAATCTGGGCCTTTAATGCAGTACTTCAGTGTTGGCCACTGACCTGAATGGTTTCTTTTTACTGTACTTAAGCTTTTTAAAATAACTTTATTTTATTATGATGTTTGCATTTTCTTTCTTTCTTTCTTTCTTTCTTTCTTTCTTTCTTTCTTTCTTTCTTCTCTCTTCCTTCCTTCCTTTCCTTCCATCTTCCTTTCTTTTCTTCCTTTCTCTACTCCGCCACTTCCATTCCTCTCCTACAGTTTCTCTCCCAGTTCTCTGCTGAGTTGCTAAAAGTTCCTGTCACAGGTACAGGAGGCTAGGCAGCTGCATCACTCACTGAGCAAAACTCTGTGGTGACTATGGTAACAGACAGCATTCTGCTTTCTGCAGCATGGTCTGGGAGGCTACTTCCTTGAAAGAAGAAAAATGAGAACCGATTTCTCAAAAGAGGTACCTTTTCCCTCCCATGAGATTAAGAGCCTTGTCATGGATGAAAGGGGAGGGAGAGAACAGGTGACACTGAAATCTGCTTTTTAAAAACATTGGTTACCTTGCTGGCAGGAAGAATTGACTTAATTAATTTCCCAGTATTCTTCTTACATGGGATCCTTGTGGATTGGCTTCCTAAACCACTGACCTTTAGTGCGGGGAGGTTTTCTTTCCAGCAAAAGAATGGATGCAAACAGGAATTATTTTCTTCACTAAGGAGGAGGGATCCAGTAGTTTTCCAAATACCATCCCGGCCTATTGCTGCTTCTTCGACTGTCACTACCTTCACTTAACCCTCAGTTTTGGGCAGGAGAAGAAGATGGCAGTATGGTCTTGAAGTGCATACCAGATTTCTTAAAGTACTTCCAATGAATATTCACTAAGGACTTGAGTTTCTCTCTATATCCAAGACCCTGAGCAGTTCAAAAAAATTAGGGCTGAGTGGGTAAAGCTTAGAGTGTTCATGTATCCCTGAAAAAAATTTCTCTGTTATTGATTAGCTAAATGGTAGCTCTTTTTACTTTATTTTCTGACTCCCAGAAATGGTAAAATCTAGTATTTAAAAGAAAGACATGGCTCTCTCTCTTTTTTTTAAAGGTAAGGGTTTTAGAATTTATCTTTAACCATCTTGGCTATTTGAATCTGCCATCATTGAGTTGGAGATATGGACCTGGGAGATGGTTAATGCCTGTTCAAAGTATAGCACAGCCTTTATTATTTGAAAGAGGTAGTGTTGAGGCTTTTATTAAAGGAAAAAAAAAATAGAGCCAGTGATGCCAGATAATTTCACCCAAGGTTAATCTCCTGTTCTTGGACAAAGTGTTACAGCATGTGATCATTTCTAAACTCCAGGCAAATAGTGGATGATGCAGATCATTTGCACATGTTGCAATTTAATTTTAAGACCCAATTTGGAGCTCAAAGCAGTCTGGTTCTCCTTGGACTGATGAAATATGCTGTGGAATGAATCAGTGGAGTGCAATCTGTTGGTTCTTCTGCACCTCTCAGTGGAATTCAGAAGCATTGACAATGCTATTCTTCTGGATTGTCTGTTGGGGTTGGACCTAGGAAGCATGGCACTGTGGTAGTGACACAAGGCACCGTTTCAGAAAGTGATGACAGGGTACTTGCTGAGTCGCTTAGCCATTGGTTTTTGGTTTGGCCCCTGTCCAGGAAGTTTTTAAATATTGACATGAATAACTGCATAACCATCTTTAAATATTAGAAGGGATGTCATGTAGAAGATGAAGCAAATTTGTCTTCTGCTGCTTCGGAAGGTAGGGTGTGAAGCAGCAGATTCAGACTGCAAGAAAAGAGATTCCACCTAAACAGTAGGACAAACTTCTTGACTGTACGAGTTGTTTGACAATGATAGTGGAATAGATAGTGGAATGGCTCAGAGGAATACCTCCAAGTTTCTAGCACTGCATAGAGTGAGACATTGAAAATCATTCACTCCTAGAAGTCTTGTATTGCTGTATTCACATTTCCTTGGTCAATTTGCCTGCCTCTTTTCTTTGAAAGTCTAAACTGTATTTCAAAATGTGGAACTGAAATTTTGCTGCAATGCTAGAAATTTTGGCACTGGAGGAACTGTATCTGGGATGGGCGAATTCCTTATTTGTGTTCCCCGACCCACAGCAACACCCCACAACAACACCCCTGACTGTAACTCTTATAATAATCCTTCACTGTTCTCTGTGTGCTTAGGAAAAATGAGAGCTGCATGCTAAGAACACCTAGAAGACTATAGCTTCCCACCTGTGATAATGTCCTTGGTCAGATTCAACCAGCTGATGTACTGGATTGCATTGAGAAGATTTATAATCTGATCCATACAACCTGCCTACCAAGGACTCTGAATGGCATTTCTGGAGTATCTCCCTTTTAAATTTCAGTGTAGTCAGGCATCACTCACCAGATGAAGGAGATATATCTTTGAATGACTGTTTCTCAGGAATACAGGTGCACTATGTCAGTTATGGTCTCTTTTAGTATGCACTTAAAACTTTCTGTGACTATTGCAGAAGGTTAAAGACCGTTCATGGATTTCAACCATAAGTCATTGCCACACTAATGTCTTTCATGACAAACCTAATAAATCATTTGGAAAAGTTATACTACAGCAAGTTGTTACTTCATAAGAGTAATAGCTCCAATTTGGGCTAATTAGAATGGTTTTTGGAGGCACTAATCCTCCTTGAAAGATTGCTCTTGGGTCCATGTAACAAAGTATGTCTCACACTAGGCTGGCCCTCAAAGAATTTGTCCCTGGTGACAGAATCTTATGTAATCTTTGCAGAGCACTCTATAAACTGTGACTCATTTTAGATTATTCTTAATTGAAACCAGCACATCAGATTGCTTCAAGTCAAGCCTGTATGATATCAGAATATCTAAACCACAGGGTGAAGCAGCAAGCATTTGGACTTCAGTTTGTTGACTTCAGTGCCATCAGTTGTAAAGCCCAGAAGGTGACAAAATACCTCCCACTCTTTAGTTGAAATGACTCCAAATGTATCCCACATAAGATCAACAAAAACAAATCTGTCTTTCCCATGAGCTTACAATTTAAAAGACATAACACAAAAGAAAAAGGGGGTGAAGAAGAAAGAGGAAAACAAACAAAATCAGGCATCAGTTCTAACAAAGATCAGCTAGAACAAGAAATAATTTCAGGAAGGATGCCAAGTAGAACAGGTCTTTTAGCAGAGCCAATGGAGGCAGAAGACAAGATAGCTGTAATCCCCACAATTCCCCTTGAATGAAGCTGACCAAGCTGATAAATGAATCTTGTTTTTACACTAGTGATGGTCTAGCATCTGAGGACAGCAAGCTAACAGATGGAGTGCAGAGGATACATTATCTAAACAGATAGATTTTTCCTCTGTCCTCTTATAGTACAGCCATATCTGAACACACTTTTGACAAGACATTATATATGGTTGAAGATGAACCATGTGTGGTGTTGAATGGTACAGGAAATACAGTAGCTCTAGCAAATAAAAGAACCCAAACTTTTTTACCTAATGGATTCTTCATTATTCTAGGGAGGGGTCAGACCATTTCTAACAATGAAGGTGGGCATCTTCATGGATTCAAGCTAAATTTTTTGAAGCCATGGTTCAACTAATTGTGATTCCTGTAGTATTATTCATGGTGGATATCCACACATATATTGTAATTTGTCAGATCCATTCAGCAATTATGGATTAATTTAGCTTGAGAATGGGTCAGTCCGTTCCCCAAAGGGCATTCAGAGGTACTTGACTAAAGGCTGATATAAAGTCTGTAGTGATTTTTGTTCATGTTTCTACCCATGGTTTATGCCAATGAATGTCTTGGCAATAGAGGTCTGTTATATGCATCCATCATATCCTGCTATAAATGGCTGAGTGGGAGAAAACCAAGCTTGAATTTTTCTTGCATGCCTCAGAGCTTCTGTGGAGAATGGAACACAATTCAATTTCCTTACCCTCCAGCCTACACCACACAACAACCAAGGGTCAGTAGTCACAGAGGATGAATAATGAAATGGTTCATTCATACAGAGGTGACTGTAAGGGTAATATTTTAGATGTCAAGGAAAGAAAGGCAGGTGGAGCTATTATTTTTATTTTCCCCTGAAAAAAAGAAAATCCATTTCGAACATGAGAGTAGCTATGGGGAAGGACAGAATCCACTTTGAAAGCTCTCTCTGCTTATATTGTTTGTATGTATGCATATGCATGTCCAAAGAACTTAGCTTCTCCTTCTCCCTACTGCATTTACTGCTCTTCCAATTGGTTTCACTGGAAGGGTATGTTAACCTGAAAGTGTTAGAAAGAAGGGGTAGAATCCTGAGATCTTGAGGAGAAGACAGGGCTTGGCATCTAGTGGAATTTAGTTCACTGTCAAACACTTTGGTTTGGGGGGGGGTTCACATTCAAGTAGTATGGTTTGCAACCACAGATTTCCACAGGCATGAATGAGGCCTCCGAGACAGAAATGTCCCTGTTCTAAGAGAACTCATGCCTATAGTACAGGAGTGCCTCTGGCCCATCCTTAGCACCCTTGGTCTTGAAGAAGTTAGGATGATTCTGCCCCTCAAACTAGAGGTCTTTGCCTATCCATAAAGTATTCCAGAGTGATACTACCAAGCATTCATTATGCTGCTTGCTTGGTTTGATTTATATCTCAGGGAGCTACTTCTTCACTGAGAAGGGCCCAATCAGTCACTATCTGTGGATGAACTAGTAACTACAAAGAGACCAGCAAAGTGCAGGAGAACCAGTTTTTTGAATGCATCCTCCCACCTCCCAGCAGCCTTGAGACCTGTGTAGCAGAATGAGTCACTGAAAAAAGCCACCCATCAATGAATGAAATGTGGGAGTTCTTGGAATTACAGGAGGAACCTGTAGTCCTTTCAGTTAAACAGTTCTTAAAAGCTTCCTGAAAGTTTCTTTCATCCCCTGAAGAGTAGTTCCTAAAGACTTCCTTGCTCCCACTATTTCCAAAATCTGGAAAAATGTGGGCTGAGGTCACTGGGCTTCCTGAGGAACAACTAGTCCAAAGTTCTTGGTACCTTGAAATGTCACTCTTTGAGACATCTCTGATGTATTAGAAAGTACAAGTGAGGCAAGCCTTTTCCACTGAAATAAACCATCTCAGGGCAGCAGGACAGGAGAATGTTTTTTGCAAAGATGAAGTCTGGGTGCAGGTTGGAAGAATTCTTGAGGAAGATTCAATTTAAACCTCTTTTTATCTGTGTTCTTCCTCTTCCTCACAACAGTTCTCAGCTTATTGAAACATAAGCAGCAAAGAAGCACCTGAGATTGACACATTTTCCTTATGTTTAAAAGATTTCATTTAAATTTAAAAGTAAAAACATATTGCATCAGTCTCAACTGAATGTACATGTGAGAATATCACATTGCACATGTGTGTCTGTGCCTGTGTACAGAGAGAAAAGCACAGTGTGTATTAACTAGCAATACTCTTACTTGTTTTACTCTCTAAGTATACTGGTCTAATTCCCAGTTGACTCCCCAGTTGACTTTCTGATTTTAAAAAAGGCCTCTCCTCAGCTTTTAAATGTCCAGCCTGCCTGCAGAGAAAAATTCCTCCATGTCCCCTTAGTAGGCATGAGGGCACTTTTTTTTCTAGATAGATAGATAAGAGGTAGATAGATAGATGATAGATAGATAGATAGATAGATAGATAGATAGATAGATAGATGCAAAACCACATCAGAATAGAATATAACAGGAGGACGAATTAATTAATCCAAGTTCACATGGGGGACCAATGCATCCTCTTTTCCTCCCTCACCTCTGGAGGGTGCCTATTCCTTCTGTAAGCTTTCAATGCCACTGAAAAGCTACAATTTGTGCCAAGGAAGATTCACCTATGTGAGGTAGTTGAGAATATAGCCACTTCCTGTTATTGCTATTTTTCTGGCTATGCTCTCCCCATGTTTTTTTTTAAATCCATTGTGTTCAGAAACTATTAGGAGAAACTCTGCAGCGCTGCTGTGCTTAGGTTTATTATACCAAGTTTCTAAACACTGTATTACATTATCATTTTGCAGCATATGGGAAAAACAAGGAACTATTTTATTCATAGATACCAGACTGTGGAACGTTTCCTAGTGCTGTGTTTGTTACTGACAAGCCAGTGCTGGGTCAGCTTATGCAGTAATGAAATCAAGCAACTTTCCATTTAGCCCTTGTTAAAAAAAAAAGAAGAAAGAAAGAAAAAGAAACAGCCAAGCAAAAAGAAAATCAAAGATTTGAGTACAGAAAATAACCATAGCTTTCAGGAGGTTGGTCCCTCTTTTAATTAAAGAGAACCATTAGGTAACTGAAAATGAGCTGGTCCTAAAGAAATTTAATTATTTTTAATATGCACCCAGTTTCAATCCTAGACACTTTCTCATGATTGGCCATTAAATGTTTAATAAAATGTCTTTATCCCAACATGCACAATATACTATCTCCTCTTCCATGTCCTACTGTGTGAAATGAATCAAACTCTTAAAGTGCCCTTGGACAGCTAAGAAAATGAAATAAGTAGTTTCCACATAATTATATGCCTTCTTTCCTACTAGTTGGGTCTCTGAAACCCAGGTATGAGCATCACAAGAATGTAAGAATAGCTTTGCTGGACTGGACCAAAACTGGAACATACCAAAGTCTTATCTGGTCCAACACTCTGATTCCCTTCGTGGCCCACTGGATGTTTATATGAAGTGCACACAGAGTATATTGGGTGAGAGCTGTCTCCCTGTGTAGCTCCCTTGCAACAGATGCATAGTGACCTCTGTAACATATAGTCTTCATGACGAATAGAAACTGAAAGACATAGACTACATGAGTTTCTCTGATCCCATCTTAAGGCTGTCTCACTTGACAACCATCACATATCTCATGAAAGTGAGTTTTACTTCTGAGTATTCAGTGCATGAAGAAGCACATCCCTTTCTCTGTCCTAAATCTGCCATCATTAGAAATGGAAAGAATACTCATATTTTTTCTCATCCATGTCAGGAAAGGGTGTGTTGTGAGTTGGGCACCAGGTACCAGGTAGATGGATCTTTTGGGGTCTTTGCTATCATCATGGCCAAACATTAACAGATCTCTAGCAGAAAGAAAAAATCCATTTATATTCATGACCTTGCTTGATACTTTTTTCAGTTAGCTTAGACGTTTGAGGCATGGAAAAGACAGGGGGAGTGAATTTCCCCCTGCTGCTAACCTCCTTGTGTAATTCTCATAGCTATGAGGAGGAAAGGTGGGTCACACTTGTATAGTTTAATAAACATTGATTTTCTTCCTTTGCTTCTGCACTATGTTACCCTCAAGAGTCTATCTTTCATCAGCCTTAGCTTGAGGGAGCATCCTAGCTTAGATACCCCATATAGCCAGTGATGGGAACTAAATTTGATTGTTAACTGGGTAGAATTAATTTGGGGACCCAATTTTTATCACAGGCTGTAAGGGGATGCTGTACACCATCCGTGAAAGTACTGGAAGGCTTCTCTACTGTGTACCATATGCTGATCATTTAGAACCAAGTCTATAGCAGTATAACATTTTGGGCACAGAAAGCACTCTTGGGAAGACCTGGAACAACACCTAGTTGCAGAACAGAAAGGGGTGTTTCAAGATACTTCATCAAGAAAATGGTCAAATGCTGAGAGATTTGTTAGTTTCCCCCCATTTTTGAGACATTTTTCTCCCTCATCAAAAAATCTCTCCTTTTTAAACAGAAAAAAATGTGTCTTGTTCAAAATTTGCAAAAAATACTTTGTTTTCTGCATAAGATACTGATTTTATATAGAAATGCCAAGTTTTTTGTGCAAATGAATTTTTCACAAAGAGTCTGGAAGTATGAAAAATCAGTGAACAATGTGCAAAACCTCTCATAATCTCATCCAGCAGGGGAAAAACTGTTGAAATCATTATTTCTTGCAACAAGAATTAAATTAGCAAAGGTTTATAGCCCTGCTTACCATTCAGCTTCACTAGATGGGCTCGAGTTCCATTAGAGGTTAATTTTATCTGCTCAGTGAGTGATGCAGCATGATAAAGTACCTTTATCATGTCTACTCTTACCATTTTTTTAAAAAAAGTCCCAAACACTGCAATCTTTCTTCCTAGAGGAGTTGCTCTAGTCCACTTATCACTTTGGTTTCCCATTCTTGTCCATTTTCCAGCTTGCAATATCTTTTTTTTTTAGTTTTAAAAATGTTAGTAACAAAAAAGTCAAAAGCAGAATGGTCAAGGGAAAAGAGCAGTATACAGTAAGGCTGTGTATACAGTGTGATACTGAGGTCCATTAGTAGTAATAGGCAGATGAAGAAAGCAGTGTTTTTTTTCCATTGAGCCCTCAGTCTGAACATAAACTCCCATATATCTGGATTTCTGAATGTAACCATTCAACATATTGTTCCGTACATACAATATCATTCCTGGATATCAGGCAGGCAGCAGGAGTTTAAAAGTTAAACATTTGTAAAAGTTCAAGTGATCATTCAGGGGATGGCACTTTCTAGACTAAAAGGTGGCTCATAGATCCTGGCTTCAACAGGTTGGGGGAATGAATTTTAAGAAAGAAAAGGATTTTAAAGTGACTGCTCATACTCACTTCTTTTGGGGTCATCATGCAACTAAACAAAAAAGATTGAGCCTGCTGTGTGAGCAGAACCTCAGGCAAAGTGATTTCATTCTTGTTTCTGAGAGACAGGTATACAGCCAGGAACTACAGGTCCAAAGCAGGGGTTAAATTAATCTAATATATAAAAGTAAAAGTTTATTTGTCTGTGTTAGGTGAAGACCTCATATGATTGGCTGCCTAAGAAGATTCTATGGAATCCTGGGTTTTGCAGTTTAAGGAGAGGCCTTTAGAATTCTCAGCCAGAGAGCTCTTGGGCCTCAGTCAACTGTGTCTGTCTTGAATAGGCCGGTTGCTATGGAGATGAGGTGTAGCAGCAAGGAGGAGGACTGTGTATTCCCTCAGGAACCCAACCTCTGTAGGTTAAAAACTCTGAATGCAGATTGGATTGGAGAATATGAGGAAAAGTTACAGGTATTGGACAAGACAGATACTGGGCAAGACACGGGATCTCAAATCTTTCTAACAAGTATTACCAATGAGAAAATGAAATCCTGGATAATGCTGGGTATATACACTAGTATAGTACACAGAACAGTTCTGCTTTGAGAAGAGAAGGAGGAAACACACATTTCTTTACAAGCTTGGAATGTTAGGAACAGTCTACAGTTGACTTGCTGTTTAGAAGAAAATCAGATATGCATTGGCCTAAATCCTGTTGTTAGTCCTGACTCATTGAATTCTGACCCATTGAGTAATGGAATTTGCTCAAGTTTTGACTCACCACTCAACAATTGATTGAATGAGCTTACTCTAATTGGAAATAACCAACAAGATTCCAGCCATTATAGAAGAAGAGAAAATGTATCAGCCAAAAAAGAGGGAAAAAGAAGGAACAGGCTTGCATCAGATTGGCATACCATACACTGGCTATATAGAATCAAATTCAGGAAATATTTGCTTCAATATCAATAGAAATGTTACATATCTCATCACCATGGGAGAGGCTGTGGATGGGTGACCAATGTGCTCTCTCAATCTATTGCTCAGACACTAAATATGGATGGGTGGGCAATTTTCAGGTCTGTGCTCTTCCTTTTTATGATTTTTTTTCTTTAAACCAAGCTTGAAATGAAAAATGTCCTGGCCACAAGTACCTCCATGCCTCTGACTGCCTCACAGATGTTGGTTCATTGAGCTTGAAGGCCTGTATAGATCCTACATGGCAGGGCTTGCAGATGCATAACTGTCAAGCTCCCTTGATCTGGAACTCATAGTTCCCTATGATAAAGCTCTCTAATTAAGATTAGATAAGCATGCTTAGAAGCTCGGGCACAGCCACAGCTCAGTGACCAGGATCTTGTATGGCACAGTGCAGTGTACTAATTCTGCATGCAGAACTGCTCTACTGCTAGCCGTTCAGTACTCCCCGCGCTTAACATCAAGCTTCTGCAGACCCTCTCCTCCAAAGCCATTCTGTGGCTGGTGGACTGTGTGTTGGGGAATCAGAGAGCAGTCTGGCTACCTCCTCATAGCCTGGCATGAAATGATTGCATCATCCACAGAGATCAACCAGGCTGTTCTGGAGGTTTGAGCAGAGGATGACACTGACAGGCACTGCTCTGAGCTTCTTCGTCTCCACCAGGTATAGTATGGCCATGGGCAACTACAGTGGCTCAGTGAAAAGGGCCTTTGGTTGTTGTGGAGGGAGGGAGGGAATAACAGCTTCTGCAATATATATACATATATATATTACGTTTATGTATATGATATACACAGACATAAGCTGGACCTGCATGTGCCATTAATGTCAGTCAATGTGCAAAGACCGGTGAGACAGACAGAGGCATAAATCATGCCTTCTCATGCATACTTCATCCCCACTTTGTGTATGTTACAGATTGAATTACTGTATTGGGCTTTGGTCACTCTTCCTCCGGCACAGTCCTGCACGTGCTTACTTAAGAATTTCACCCAAGTGACTCAGACAGAGTTGAGTTTTGAATAAACATGGGCTTGTTGAATTCTTAGGTCTTAAGACTGCCTTGGGTCTGGCTTAAAGAGAAACATGGGATATAAATTGAATGAATGAGTGAATAAATGAACAATGTAAAGTTCAGAAAACAAAAATACCAGTCCTAGTGATTATTGAATCATCCAGAGAAGTACAGGGTATAAACCAGAGTTTAGTAACTTCTCTGGAGACAACTCACAGGTTACAAGATTTTGGGAGTTAGTCCAAAAAAGGAATTTCCCACTGAACTCATTGAATTTCCCACTGAACTCATTGAGACTTACTACAGAGTCAAGCACATAGGATCAGGCTATTTGTTAGTCATGCCTGCGTCTTGAGAAAATCAATGCAACGAGCCAGTCTCATCGATTCCTACAGGACTCAAGTGTGAAATGTAGGGGAAGCCCTCATTCAAATTATATGACTTCAAGGAAGTCTATATATTTGTTTTAAAAGGAGAATGTAAACAAACAAACAAACAAACAGCTGATGCAGTTTGCTGCTTTGATTATCTCTTGGGATCTTTGGTATGAATGTCAAAATGAGAAATGGAGGCTGGAAGAGAGCCTAGGGCAGGTGCTCAGTGAAAAGAGGTTCTGAAGGGGACAGGGCTGTGCTTGTGGAAGCCTTGTTTTCTCTGTTTAATATTGAAAAGGCCAAGAAAGCTTGCAGAAGGAAGGAAGAGCCTGGGGACAAAGCTGCTAACAAGAAGTTAAAGGCATCTCGAAAAGTGACAGACGGCCCTCCTGTTGCCAGCATAGTTGGCTGGTGGCAGAAGCACCATTCTTCTTTTGTAGTTTGCTGGAGGGGACCAAAAAGAAAATACTTGGACAAACCTCATGCAGCAAAAGCTCTGTAGCCATTAGACAGGAGTGGCTCAGCTTGGAAGGGAGCCCAGAAACACTTGGAGCTGTAAAGGACAGCTCCAAGCTGCTTGTTAACTGATTGTGGTGGAATGGGATTGGTGAAGTGATTCATTTATTTGCCTCAGCAATAAGGACTACAGTGGTTAGCAGACAGGGAAATACACACAGAGTAAAACAGGAGTGAAAATATTGAAGAGAAATAGGAGCTTAACTGATGATTTCTTGGGTGATTTTAACATTTTTACTGTCTGCATTTCCTCTTTGGTTAATTCTTGCATATTTATGGTTTAAGTGTATTATTGGTAGATCCAGGTTTGTTTGTTCTGCATTGCACAGCACTGGGGATGCAATTCTGTGCTGATTTTGTTCTCCAAGACAGCAACACATTTTTTTAAGCAATTTTCTTCCCACTGCAAGAAAGTTTTTGAACAATTTGCAATTTCCAAGACTACTGGCAGTGTAGGACTTATTCTCTGCAAAATTTAAGCATGGTATTTTTGTTGTTATTGTTGTTGTTGTTCAGAAAAAAGTATTTTCTGCACAGTTAACCTTTTCTGAACAGAAAGGATTTAAATATGTTCAGAACTATTATCTTGTGAGCATAAATTTCTGTTTCATGTGCAAAAAAGGCTGCAGTTGCTGGCTTATTCTGTGCAAAATTTGCATATATTTTAAGATTTTTTGGGGGGAAGGTAACAGCATTTTCTGCAGAGAGAACAGTATCTCTGCACACAAAAATACTAGTTTCTTTTTTACAAAAAGCACATGCAAATATTGCTCAGATAAAGCCCTAAAAGGTGAAGATTCTCATCAGTCAATACTTGAGAAATACTTGAGAGTTTGGGTGTTGGGAAGCAACCACTTGCCTAATTAATGGCCAAGAAGGAGTACATACATTCAGACACCTTCTAGCTGCACTTGGGCAGCCATAAAAAAGAAAGAAAGAAAGAAAGAAAGAAAGAAAGAAAGAAAGAAAGAGCGAGCGAGCTATTGGTTTCTCAGCCCTTCACTGTTAACTCGTGCACTTTGCATGAGTGATCCAGGAGCACAATGCTTGTCCCTCTTTCCTGGCTGCCTAACTGCAACCAGCTTGTGCCTGAGTGCCTCCCTGATCCCTTTGCTGTTAATTGACCATTGGGGTGTACCTAGAATCAAGAAAGGGGACTTTGCTAATTGAGGTAGTAATAGATACCTCTTTCTACAAATCCACCTCAAAGTACTTTGCTATACTACAATCTAGGATTATGTTACTAGTCATACACCTCCATACTTTAATATGGATTAATTGGCAAAATATGATTTAATTGGAAAGATATATTAGTTGGCCTTGATATAAAATGTACCCAAATGTGACTGGAAGGCCAAGCTGGACAAGAGGAAGACACTGGCTGAACGCATGCACTGCAAAGGTAGGTCAAAGATCCCCTCCAGGCTTAGCCAGGTCATAGTCAGGAAATCACCAGGTAGCTGCAAAGCTTAAGCTAAGCTGTAACAGCTCTGCTATCAGACAAAAGTGACAGATTGTTTTAATCCTTCTCCCCACCAACCTGGAATTTTCCCCCATTATCCACAAACCTGTCCAGTCATTACAGATCTAACATGACATCTATTAAATCTATGTCACCTAACATTAAGACCACCAACTCATTCCTGATCCCATTGTGCCTGTTGCAACTCCTTTGTTCACTCAGCCAGAGAGTCATTAACACCTGGGCCTTCCAGGGAGAAAGTTGGTATAAAAATCCTCAGCTTTGAGCAGGCAGACACAGTACATCAGATACTGAACATCACTATGTCACCTTGAATCCCGATTTGTACTGCCCTTAGATGCAAGTCTAAGTCACATTGCTGTTTCTTTGCTGCTCTTCTGGATTGGTAATTATTGCCCATTCCCTTAAGTCTCAGTATCAGTCTTTTCCTCCCTTTCCTTAAGTTGGCTCTTGTGTGAGTGTGCATGACTATTTGAATCTTGTGTGCATGTGTGATTGAATTCCCCTCAATAAACATTTTAGTTTCACTTTTGAATCTTGGCTGGTTTTCCTGCAACGATCCTGTAAACATTGGTGGAACGATCTTGCTAGATAATCCTGCCTCTTGCAGCCTTCCTAATTAGAACTGATTAATTCCCCCTTTTTGTAAGGAGGTGCGAGTAGTGCTGGAGACCTCAAGGGTCACCCACCTTTTGGGGTAACAATTACACTCATGTATATCAGTATACAGACAACAAAGAGTCTTGTGATGCCCTTTTACTGCTATTAAAATGGTCAAGATTCTTTTACTGTTAAACAGCTTCATGTTTTCAAGATGATCCTGCATGCACCATCATGTCTTGATTCTCTTGATTTGTTATCTTAGGCCCTTTCCGCATGCAGCGAGGGAAATGCTCTCTGCCGCTACCCACTGGCTTTTTGGTGGGTCCGTTTGGGTCCATCCTGATGAGAAGCAGTGCGAGCTCGTTGCTCCGCACTGCTCCGGTGTGCAAAATGGTGGCTTCCGGTTGGTGGAGTCTGTCCACCAACTGGAGAAGCTCACCAGCCTAAAGCCCCCCCCGGCAGATCTGCAGGCACGCACTAGTGCATGCCTGCAAATCTGCACCGGAGTGCAGCGATGGAGCGACACGGGGTCATAAGTTCCATACATTTTAAAAACCTCTTAAAAGAGGTTTTTAAAAAGCAAGCTGCGCGACCAGTTCAGGTCGCTCCAGAGCGGACTGAGGTGCGGAACTAGAAAAGTAGTCTGCCCCAGTCCACTCCACGGTGCAGAAGACCTCCGTTGGAGGTCGCTCTGCACCATTTTTATAGGCTGGTGCGGAAAGGGCCTTAGTTTCCATGCTTATGCTCAGTTGTATTTCTGCCTACAAGTTTTTTCCCCTTGTTCCATTATAAACCATAACTTAAAATGAACTGTGGCCTGACTGTGTGTTTGTCACCCTTGTTTCTCACACAGCTAACACTTTATGCCAAGCTCTGGAAAATATTTTCTTTTTATTCAATGGTGTCCCAAAGGTGACATGAGAAAGAAAAAATGACAAAACTATTTCCCTCTGTTTTCATAGGCTATCAAAAATCTCTTGTCAAAAAGTGATGAAGGGAAGCTGTGCCTGACCTTGGTGACAAGGAGAGGATCTCAGGGAATGTATCATAATAGCTGTTGAGAGTGGACAGTGATTGCAAGTAGATTCATGACACCAAATCCATAAGCAGAGCATATGACCTTATCCCAGGTGGGAGACAATTTCTCTTTTGGGCATCTGTCTTCTCTATCTCTGCCATCCATGCTACAGACTTATAATTTGTCCACTGTTGAATGGCTTATCATGCCATTAAAGAATTATTGAATCTCTGAGACAGAGTGTCCTTCTGTTGATTTGTAATAAATATACAGATAAATGGCAAGTGGCAATCTCAATTTAGTACTGTGGTATTTGGAAGAATCCAAAGATGTCACCGTCTGTTACACAGTGTCAGATTCTTCTAAATCAGGGGTGAACAAAACACAGCCTGCCTCCTCATGCAGTCCCCAAAGATATTTGTATGGACATTAACTCCAGAAGCCTCAGACTGATCACTTTCTGGCCAAAAAATAGGTTTAATTGCTGCTCCTAGGTGCAACAACTTGCCTTTTAAACAGGTTGCCAGAGCTCACTGTACTATATAATGTCAAAACTACCCATTTTTGTGAACTAGAAGTAGATTTCCCACTACTTTGATTTTTTTTTCAGTAGTCCACATGGGCCACAAAGGGCCCTGTGACATAAAAGTGGCCCTCAGAACTGTTACAGTTATCAATCCTGTTGTACACTATTGCAAGGAACATTGTAATTCTCCATCTTAATTAGTCATCCAGTTCTTCACTCAGCGAAAAAGAGAACAGATAGATAACAAAGAGATGTGAGGACTCTGTCTTACCAGAAAGCCAATCTGTGGGCTGCAGCATAGCACTGGAAATGAAAGTGAGCCATATTGAGTCCCCATAAAGCTCTGTCTTCTTCTCAGTAGCCTGCACAGCTTTTATGGGCTTTGGGGAAAGGCAGCCAATCAGGGAAAGGAGAAGGCAGGAGCTGCTCTTTACCTGACTTGAATGAGGAAGTTTTCACTCAGGTCAGGTGAAAGGTTATAACTTAAAGCTCTTGCTGGCTCTTTTAACATTTGGGTTTGTGTGCCCTTTTGTTGTCATTGTACATCATTCTTGAATAGACCTGACTGTAATGTTTGATTTTTCTGTGTATCTGAACCAACTTTTTAACACAACTTATGTGGCATGGGACACAATCTAGTTTTGAAAAAAATGGGAGGAATGTCCTCCTTTGGTTCTCTGGTGACAGTCTTCTCATGAGACCTTGGGGGTGTAGGTGTGAAGAGCCAGATCTAGCTTGTGGGCCAAGGACCAGATTCACTCATGGTAATAGGGACCACAAAAGACCAATATCTATGTGGCTTCCAATCTATCACTCCATAATTTCTCTCCCGGACAGGTGGGTAGAGAGATGGGCTATCCAGTCAGCAGACTATCCGAGAACAGGCAGGTTATTTGATACCTAGATCTTTTCCTCATGTGAGGCCAACACTTCTCAGCTGTGTCCAGTAAAAGTTGTGACCAATTTTTTCTTCAGCTCTGGTGATATGTGTATTTGTATGTCTTCTCAGTGACTGAGATGGCATCTCAAAGCTAGCCCCACAAAGATAGACACAACAGATGGAAACAAAATATCAACAAAACAAAACAACCACGGTAAATTGTGCTTACATAAGTTGTAGATGATTAGATAGGTAGGTAGGTAGATAGATAGATAGATAGATAGATAGATAGATAGATAGATAGATAGATAGATGGATAAACAGTAGATTGTAAGCACTTAATACTGTCATATATTTTTTGTGTTCTCTTATAAATGTGATTTAAAAATCCTCTTCCACAGAAGCCTGGGAAAGCCTCAGACAAAATGTTTCCTGACTCTAACTTCAATATTTATCACTCTGTCTTCTAACTCTCAGCTGTAAAGTGCCCAATCTGGACACCTATCAAAATTACCAGACTTGACAGGGCCTCTTCAGAACTCGATGGGGCACATAAATTCAATTTGGACACTATCTTCTTCTCCCATAAATATTATGGCACACTACTTTACTGTGTCTCAATTATGTCTTCTTCCAGAATTCAGCCTTACCATATACCCTCATCCCCTTAGTGAAAGAAGGAAAATCAACAACACCAAAGTCTTAGAGCCTGACATGAACCAAAAATGAGTTGAGAAAGCAGATGGGATTGGGAGAAAAGCAACAAAATCAAGTCAGAAATTCTTTCACAGGGCCCGATCAAATCCAGAGTGGAATGGGTATTCTTCATCTGACGAGTCCCAAGGTAAATTACCGGTGCTGAGAATTTCAGCTGAAGTTTTGGAGCATAGTTAGCCTTTCACATTTGCAAGGGTTAGGACTGCAGGACCCCGCACAAAAGTAGAAAAATCACAAATATCAAAATGTGTGTGACTATAGGAAGAGGGCTGAGGCACAATAAGCACCCAGGGTCCAAACCAGGTCAGGGAAGGAAGAAGAAAGGTGGGGGGTAGCCTTATACTTCCTTTTTCACACCCATCTCCTTCTCTGGTGTGTGAGGACATCAGGAGAGGGCTTGTGATATTGAGAAATTGGGCTGCTCAGAATAATAGCAATTCCGGAGGGCAAAAGTGTATGAACACAAAAAATACAAAACTTTATTTCCAGAAGCTAAACATAAAACAGCAGATTATTTATATGTAACATTTGAAAAACCACACTCTTTCTCTCAGGCTAAAGCAGAGTCTCTCACCATCAAACAACTCAAACTTTATCTTACTCCAGTCCTAATGTCAGGCTCTTATTCTTGCTCAGATTGGTCTGGCAGTTCCAGTCTAATAAGGCACCCTATCAATATCCCTTAGGCTGACTCCTCCCTTTTATCACAACCTTAATGTAACAGGACAAGAGTCTTAAGTGTTCATTTAGAACCAAATACTTTATTTAAGATAGTGTGTCCTCTTTGTTACCAGTACCTTTAGTTCACCACAACCAACTCAGTAGTTATAAAATAAACGGTAGCATCTTGTTAGAGTTCAGTTATAGTATAGTGTCGATACAGTCACAGTTTAAACTTCTTATAGGCTTTTTTTTTTTTTAGAATTATCTTTATTGATTAAAACATAAAAAAAGTTAACACATCATTCTATCATCATAAAATATTCTTGGATACATATATTTCAATCATGGAATTATTCTGTATCTTTATAACTTCCCCCTCTGATTTTGGGAACGAGTTAACTTCTATCTAGTCCAAAAACAGTCACATAATCTTTTATAGATAATATTCCTGAGTATTTTCAAAAATCAATGTTCACCATCTTGATATCATTCCATAAATTCCTGTAATAGTTTATTGTGCTATCCCATTCTTTCATAAATCTCTCAATTTTCACTCCTCTTAATACATAAGTAAGCCTATCTATTTGAATCATATCAAACACATTCATCTTCCATTCCTCTAATGAGGGCATAAGTTCCAATTTCCATTATTGTGCCAACAACATCCTAGCAGCTGCTGCCATATAAAATAGTTGCTTCCCCACCTTTTTTTTTAGTTCATCATCCATTATAGATAGTAGATAGAGTTCTGGGGATATTTCAGACTGAATGCCTAACATTTTCTCTATTTGAATGTGAATGAATTTCCAGAATTTTTTGACTATTTTACAGGACCACCACTGATGATAAAAAGTACCAATTTCTTGATTACATTTCCAACATTTGTTTGAATAATTACTAGACACTTTAGACAATCTTACGGGTGTAAGATTCCATCACAGATACATCTTATATAGATTTTACTTAATATCTTGACATACAGTGTATTTAACCCTTTTTGTCCAGATTTTCTCCCATTGTTCCATGGGAATTGGGTGAAAGACATTTTGTGCCCATTTAATCAGAGCTGATTTAACAGGCTCGTCTTCTGAGGCTCATAAAAGAATTCTATAAATGGAAGAGATAGATTTAGATATTCTTGAGCACAAAATTGCAGTTAATTCCTCCTCCTTTATTTGATAATCATTAAATTTAATATCACTTCTTAGTTTTTCTCTAAGCTGTCTGTATAGAAGCCAGTGACATTTGATCCCAGATTCATTCCATTCTTACTGGGATCTAATTTTAATTTGATCTTGTTGCTTCTCAGCCAAATCTTTATATTTTATCCATTTATCAGATAGTATATTTTCCTTTTTATAATAGGCCTCGTGAGGAGAAACCCAGGCCCTTTTCGCAGTGCCAGCGCTTGCGCAAGGGAGAAGAGTGGCTCATGCAACAACCCTCTCCCAAAACGCCGCCGCTTCCCCCCGCCTCCTTACTGCACCTGGCGTCTTCTTCCACGACGGGTGCTCTTCAGCCACACCTCCAGCTTCCACAGCGCTCCCTGGGAGCTGTAGGCGGTGCTGGGGGCGGAAGCGGGGAGGAAGCATGAGAGGCCCGCCTGCGACGGCGCTTCGCACTCCGGTAAGTGAGAGACGCCACCGGGAGCCTTGCGCGAGCACCGTTTATTTTTGGCTGCAAGCCGAAAATAAAAAAATACGCGCGAGCGCAGCTTCAGCCCCGTGAGCGCCGCGGAAGTGGGAGTGCGTCGTGCAGAGCGACGCTCCCACTCCCGCGAGGCACACGGGGCTATTTCGCGAGAGGAAGCCCATGCGAAAAGGGTGCCACTGTGGAGTTTTCCAACAAACTCTCATAATGTATTTTCTCCATACATTTAGTAGAGCTTTCCTTACTTAATGATGGTTAAACTCTTTGTTGTTTTTAGCCTCATTGTACCAAAGGTAAAAATGCCAGCCTGACCAAAGACCCTCTCCTTCTAGATTTAATAATTTGGTGTTATCTAGATTGATCCAGTCTTTTATCCAATTCAAGCAACAAGCATGGTAGTATAACACCAAATTTGGTAATGCTAATCCTCCTTGCTGTTTTGCATCTTTTAGTGTTTTCAATATTATTCTTGGCTTTTTTCCTCCCCATATAAATTTAGAAATTTCTTTCTGCCAATCTTTAATAATTTTATCACTATGAATATTGGGTATTGTTTGAAATAGGTAGAGGATCTTTGGTAGGATAGACATCTTCACAGCAGCAATTTTTCCCATGAACGATAGTCTTAGATTATTCCAATTTTTTAAATCTTTTGAAACGTCCTTCCATATTTTTCATAATTATTTTTAAAGAGCTTTTTTTGTAATTATAATTCCTAACTATTTAACTTTCTTAACAATAGTCTATCCAGTTAACTGTAATATCCAAGTTACCTCCTCTTTGAAATATTTTTAGTTAATAATGTAGTTCTGTCTTTATTGATTTTTAAACCTGATTGTTTTTCGAAATCTTTAAGAACAGTTTTAAGCACATTTAAATTATTATTGGAATTTTCCAAAGCGACCACTAGATCATATGCAAAAGCTCAAATTTTATATGCATTACCTTTTAGTTTAATCCCCTTTAATTTGGATTGTTTCTAATGTTTGCAATCAAAACTTCAATCACCACCAAAAGTAGAAGTGGAGATAGGGGACATCCTTGTCTCATTCCTCTTTGTACTTTAAATTTTTCGGATTTCTGGTCGTTTACAATAATTTGTGCAAATTGAGTAGAGTATATGGCTTTAATCCAATTCAAAAACTGTTGTCCCATATTCATTTTTTTAGCAAATATGCAGCATAAATTTCCAACTAACAGTGACGAAGGCCTTCTTGATGTCCAAAAAAAAGGCAACCATCTTTTTTTGTTAATTATATTCCTTATATTATCTTTTATTTGTCTCCCAGGGATAAAATTGGCTTGTTCTTCTGTATCATTTCTTGAAGGACTCTCTGTAATCTGTTAGCCAATATGGCAGTAAAAAGTTTGTAGTCTGTATTTAATAGAGAGATCGGCTGATAATTTTTCACATTAAGCGGATCTCTTCCTTCTTTATGAATCAATATTGTATTTGTTTCTTTCCAAGTATTGGGGATAGTCCCCTGTAGTCCCTCGTTCATAATATTTTGAAGTATAGGTGATAACTTGTATTGAAAAGTTTTGTAAAAAGATGCTGAATAGCCATCTGGACCAGGAGATTTCCCTTTTTTTGCTTTACAAATTGCTTCTGTCACTTCAGCCATAGTGATTGAACTATTCAGTATCTATCTCTGTTCTTCTATTAAAGTCTTTACAGTTTGCTGGGATAAATGTGCTTTTATTGATTCATCATTTAGATCTTGGTCTTTATATAATGTTGAAAAATAATTTATAAAGATTTTCCTTATCTGAAGGGGATCAGTAAAGGCAATCTCGCTGCTCTTTACTTTGGCAATCAACGTTTTCTCTCTTTTCTTTTTCAATCGGAGAGCCAACCATTTATGTACCTTATTGGCCTATTTGAAATGATGTTGTCTTGTATATAATAATTTATCATTAAATTCAGTATTTATTTGAGTCTCTAATTGTTTCTGTAGCATTTTTATTTCTTTCTGTAAAGATTTATTTGTTGGATCTTCATTTAGTTTCTTCTCTTTATTCCTCATTTCTTCATTAATTTTCTGAATATTCTCTCTCCTTCTTTTGTTAATCTCTGCACTGTGTTGGATAAGATAACCTTGGGTAACTGTTTTTCCAGCATCCTATACAGTTCCAAGATTAGTACCTTTATTGAGATTTTCCTCAAAATATAATTTTATTTGATCCTTGATTTTAGTTATTCACTTGTCTTCTAATAAGAGTTTCTCATTTAGTCTCCAGTTAAAAATACCTTCTGATTTTTTCTTTAAGATTAATAGTATTGGGTTATGGTCCAAATATCTCTCGTTTAAGATCAGTATAAATCATAGACTTGGAGACTAAAAACATGTCTATTCTTGAAAGTGAAGCATGAGGTTCAGAGTAGAATGTGTAGTCTCTTGTTGATCCATATATATATCTCCATGGGTCGATTAACTCAAGGTTGTCTACTACTGAGTCAAATGATGGAGGAAGTTTTCCTTGCTTTTTCTTTATTCCTTTTTCTGATTTTCTATCCAAGCTTGGATTTATCACCCCATTCCTGTCACCAAAAAGGATTATCTTACTGTATGCTAGGTCAGAGATTGTCTTATTTAATTCTTTATAAAAAATTCTTGTTTGTTATGTGGGCCATATAATCCTATTAATAAGATTTGTTGATTTTGAGAATTTATTTCAACTGCTATATAATGTCCTGCCTTGTCCTTGAAAATTTCTTTATTCTTGGATTCCATATAAAATTATACCTCTTTCCTTTTTTTTTGAACAGAAACAAATTCATTGCCTAATTTTCTATTTCAAATTAGATACATTTTAGAGAGTTGCACTCAAATTTCCTGTAGACATATCACATCTAGTTTTTTCTTCCCTATATAATGGAAGATCTTTTTTCTTTTTTGGGGGGGTAAGAATTCCTTTAACGTTCCAAGATAAGATCTTCAGATCAATTTCTTACAGTTTTACAAGTTGATCTGCTTACTAGTTCTTTTCTTCTTCTAAGTCTTCTCTAACTCCATTCTCTGTCTCATATTCAGTTATTTCTTCCTCCTCCTCTCATTCTGGAGCTTTCTTTTGATTTACATAAAGTTGTACATCCTCTTTTCCTTCTTCTTCTTCTTGGGGCTTGCATTTCCATTGGTCTTTCCTGTATCTCTTCATGAACATCTTTGCTTCCTGGATCGTATCAATTTTAAATTGTTTCTCTCTGAAATGAAAACGAAGGCCTTCTAACTTCCCCCATCTGTATAGTATGTTTTGATGCTTTAGAAAAATTGTTAAAAATATATATTCATTCCTTTTCTGCAGAATTCTTGGTGGGATATCTTTATAAATATAAACCTTTATTTTATCAATTATAAGATCAGCTTCTAAACTCCTTTGAATTATTTCTTCTCTGGTCTTCTTTCGAGTCAAATGTATCATAATATCCCAATTTTCTTTCCTTGGCAATTCTCGATTCTATTCTATACATTTTATCAATTTCTCATTCCTTTCTTTCACATGATATATTTAAATAGTCAGCTAAGGGTGGAATCAACCTCTTGTATAAATTTTCTTCTTTCCGTTCCATCAGACCTCTTATTTTTAAACAATTTTTAAACAATTTTCTCTTGACTTCAGATCAAATAATGCTTCTTCATCCAGGAGGCGTTCTTGCTGACATGTCAAATTTTCTATACTTTTTTCTGTCTCTTTCATTTTGGTTTCTAATGTTGCCACACGATTCTTGGTGGTCTTTAAATCTTCTTGCAGTCCTCCCAAAGCAGTTTTATTTCCTTTTAACTCTGTCTTAAAATCTTGTTCCAGCTCACTTCTGAGGTCTTTCATTTCTTGTTTTATTTCCAATTTTATGTTTCTGATCTCTTCTAAAAGAGCATATTGATATTGATCAGATTTGAATTGGTCTGATTTCGGCAATGGTTCCAATGATGATTTCCATTGGGTAGAGAGAGTAGAGGAAGAGGTAGCCATTTTTGCTGCTTTAGTAGTTTTTCTAGTATCCATGTAGCTTTCCCAGATGGAAGAGATTGGAAAATTGATAGGCTTCAATAGTTCCTTTATCATAAACAGTTTTTCCTTCCTAGATAGTATCTTCCAGTCAATATAATAAAATAAATTACTACAGAGTTTCTATGAATATCCAAGTTAATTTCAAATCTAAATAATGATATTAATTAAACATATGTTATGATTGAGTCTAGTAATTGAAAATGTATAATAAATATTTATCTTAAGAACTTTATATTCCTTACTAGTAATACAATCTTACTATAACTTATATTTGGCTATCAATAATATCTAATTAATTCTGATAAACCTATTGATCACCACTTGATAATTGAATTATCCTCTAGATCGTAATTAATTATACTATTGCAATGGATTTAAGTCTTTTCTAAGAACGAAATGATACAGACTCTTAAGAACGTTCCAACTCAGTTGAGGTTTTCATTTAAAAGGTCTGTGAGTGCCATTTAAGAGTTAAAAGCACTGTCAGATGGCGGTGGTTGTTACAATCACCCTCGCTCCGTCTGCTGCCAACCGTCACATATTTCTTCAATTCCACTGGAAGCTAGGAAGCGTGCATTCAATCTCTGGAACCCTGCATAATCTCCCAATACCAAGGAAGATTACAGTCAATTCAGAAATGTTCCAAACCACCTCCTGCCATCCAAAAGAAGAGACTTCTGTTCAGAGCTTCAGGGAGAACCTTGTCACGGTACCATTGTCAAACTGGAAGTGTGATAACTGAAGCCCCTGTCAGAGCTGCTGATGACGAGCAGCAGTTGGTGGTCGCTGTTGCTCTGGCTGGAGATGAGTCCTGCAGCTCGAGAGCTTCCCCTGCTGCCATGGACTAAGCAGGCTTGGACGTTCCTCTGCCTGCTCCTTTAGGGCAACAGGGATCTGATTCTGAAGATGCCTTGTGTCAATCAGCCCACAAACAAGGCAGAGACTCAAGAGAGCTGAGCAAAGGAAGGCTTCCTTGATTAAGTTCAACAAGCGGTGACTGGACACACCTGTGCCTGAGCTATATAACTGCCTGTCTGGAAGCCTTCTTTTGCTTGTGGCAAACTTTCTACAAGTCCTCTCCTAGCCTGTTCCTTGCTTCCTGCACCTGGCTCCTGATACCTTGGATTGATCTTGTGGCTCCAGACCCCTGGATTTTGGACTCTGACTATGGCTTTTGCCTGTTGCTCTGGCTTAGGTAAATGGGCTGCCTATGAGCAATTGCTTGCTTTGACTCCTCCTGGTGGGACTTTGCTATCTCTCCCACTCCCTTCTCCAGGCTGGCTTGCTGCCTGGGTCTCTGACCTTGACAGGAAGTCCCAAACTGCTTACAGACTTTAACAAACACTCTGTGATTCAGATACCAGTTCTGTGTTTCTTAATCACTCCCCAAGCCAGCCTCTCTGGCTAGTTTGTACTGAAGGCTCAAGACACATAGAAAATTTGCCATATATAGAATTCCTCTAATCCCACCACTGTGCTGGCTTTCATTCTAGAGATGCTATTCCTGTTGCCTAGCAACCCATCATCAAGTTACACTGGCTTTCCAAATAGCTAACCTCCAAAACAACTTCATCACACCTAGGCCCTTTCCACACATTACCTGCTCGCGGAGGTGGGAGGTGCCATTTGCGCAAGCAGCCTCTTGTGCGAGGCACTTGCATCACTCCTCTGTTCTCCCGCAGCTGGGTTGCTGGTTGTGCGGCCGTTGCGTGAATGCCCCACCCCTTCCTTCCGCAGTGCAGCCTGGGAGCTGTAGGCTGCACTGAGGGAGGAAGCGCAACTGGCCCGGCTCACCTGATGCACCACAGGGCAGGTAAGTGCGCGAGAGCCCCAGGAGCATTGCATGACTGCGCACCATTTTCAGCTTAGAGCCGAAAATAAAAAAATCCGTGCGCGGCCCGCTTTAGGCTCGTGAATGGGAGTGCATCGTACGGAGCACCACTCCCATTTACGTGACGCTCAACAGGTCCTCTCGCAAAAGAAACTGCATGCAAAAAGGGCCCTAGTCTCACTCAAAGTCCTCTCAGACACATTTCCCAACTTCATTCTTCTCAGACCCCTGGCAAAAGCTCTCCACACCACTCAAACTGAAAACCAACTGCTATTTATCAACTGTTTAATTCAAATCCCTTCAAAAATTCCACCAATCAGCATCCACTTCAACATTCCATTCTCTCCCTACTCCCAGCGGCTACTCACATTGTATAATGTTTTAAATTTTATTCTAGGTTTCTTTGCCTACCAAAGAAATCGGGAAATTGCCATTGTACAAAAGGTATTTCATTTCTTGTTGTGAGGAATAATTCGAAAGTAAAATAAAAGCCTAAAAAAAAAATTGCTTTTATTACTGCAATTCTCCCCATAAAGGATAAATTTAACTTCTCCCATTTTTCTAAATCCTTTTAAATTTCTTTCCAAATTTTTCATAATTGTTTTGAAACAATTAACCGTTTTTCTTTATAATTCCTAGATGTATGATCCCCCTTTTTATGCTTTGAGATTAGAAAGAACAATTAATTCATTCTCCTCTTCCAAGGTCACATTTTTGGTCAACAATTCTGTTTTATCACAAGTCACTTTGGAGTCAAAACAAGCCCCAAACACCTTCCATTTTTTTCAAAAGAGACTTCATTGAATCTAATAGATTTTGTATCATTTTCACAAGATCATCTGCCTAAGCCCTCAGCTCATACTCTTCTTTTTTAAACCCTCACTCCTCATATCGCTGTTTCTAATATCTCTAAATAAAGTTTTCAATGCCAAGATAAAAAACAAAAGTGACAAGGGGCTTCCCTGTCTGCTTTTTGTATCTCAATTGATGCTGCAACATTGTCATTTACTAAGATCTGAGCTTTTTGAACTGAATACACTGTCTTTATAGTCTATGTGATATTTCCCCCAAAATCCATTCTCTCCAATACTTGAAATAATTCCAGGAAATAATTCCAGGAAATACCATCAAAGGCTTCCTCAGCATCTAAAAAAATCAAGACAACTTTTTTACCATTATGGAATTCCAAATATTCACTAATGTTCAGAACAGTTCTTACATTGCTCCATAGTTGTCTTTTTTGGCAAAATTCCAGTCTGATTCTCAAGGATATCTCAGAGATACGTTTCCTCAAACTATTTGCCAAAGCAGTGGTAAATATTTTATAAACATTGTTTAGTAAAGAAATAGGACTGTAGCTATCTGCAGATGTAGTTCTCTTTTTAAATCATTGTACTGTAGGCATTGGTCCAAGAGTCTGGCTTCTGTCCTCTGTTACTGCAGTTGCTAGCCCAGATTTGTGGGATGTTAGATATCATTTTGATATTAATAATTTGGCTTTCTCCTACCATCCCTCTCCATGTGTCTGCGAGGTCCCCTGGACAAGCTCGCAAGACAGGCACGGCCACTAATCGTTGTAATATTCCAACACAATACAGGCTGGCCAGAAATAGCCGTCCTGCTGCTTCAGGAGACCTCAAAGGTATGCACTCTATTATGTATGCACGCTACTTACAAAGAACTCCCTGCTCCAAGCAGGAAGCTTGATTAGGAGAATACTCATCTGTCAAGCACTCTGCGTTTGCATACTGTCTACTCATTTGTCAATTCGGACGTAACTCAATCATGCTAAATTCTGACCTTTCAGAGGCTTTGTCTCCAGCCCAAAACTCATTGTTTTCCCCAAGTACGGACTAGCCTGTGGCTACATTTTCCCCTGGCTTTTTGAGCTTCTTTGGATCGCTCTCGACTTCCATCCAGCCTTGCTGCCACTTTGCTTGGTGAGCCTTCCCCTCAGTCCCATGTCCTGAGACTCCATATCTCCTAACTTCTGCTCCAGACCACCCGGGCTTCAGGACAGGTGTAGTATCACCCAAACCAACAACTCCTCTTAAAAATCCCTCTATACCACTCCAACCTTTATTTCTTTAGTTTTCTGTGTGTGTGTGTTGCATCCACTGTTTGACTGTATTTTAATAAAAACCACAATTACTATTTCAATCCTGTTTGCTCCTTGACTCGGCCTGACCCAGTAGACATTGGGTAAAAGATTCCAGTCCATTGCCCTGCCTCTCAAGTGCTAGCTTGTGCTCTGTGACTAATTTCCCCATCTTTTAATAATTGAGAGCGCATTTAGGTGTCTCTCCTGGGACCCCCAGAAAACAGGGTAACACCTCTTCCCAATATTCCATCTCACACCATCTTCAAAGGTTGAATTAACTCATCTTCAATTTTTTAATAATCTACTGCAAGTCATCTATCTGGGCCTGGGCATTTTCCCACTTTAGATCTTTTGATAGCCTTGACAACCTTCTTAATAGTCACAGGACCATCCAAGGTTTGTGTTTGTTTCACATGCAATTTATCCAGCTGTGGTCTATCCTGATGTTCTGCTATATATATGACTTTTTCCTTGCCTTTCCTATATAAACTCCTCTAAAATTCCTTGAAAGTTTTTAATATGTTCACATTATCCATTACATATTAGTCTCCTTTCTTAATCTTTGTAACAAATTTCATTATCTTTTCCTTTCTTAGTATGTGAGAGACCCACTTCCCAGGCTTATCTGCAAATTCTAAATTCTTTTATTTGAGTTATAATAATTTAGCCTTCCTCTTTTGGACTGAGAAGAGTGGGAACTGTTGTTGAAGGAGCTTGAACTTTTGCTCCTGTCTGATGTATTTCTGCCCTACCCAGCTCCATTATTGCTATTAATCACACCTTCAGCTACTAGGGCTTACAGGGAAAAATTTCTCAGTCTGACCTTGGTTATAACTAATTTTAATTCCACCTGCCAAGGAACAGGTGTTTTATCTAAGAAGGCGGGCAGTTGTAGGTACCAGCTGGATTTTATATTTTGAAAATGCTGGGTCAGCCATTGCTTGTTTATGGCTCTTTTCAACAGTACTAGATATAGTCCTAGGTACAATTGGCAACCATTACATCACTTGTTAGAGCTTAATTTGAATGTCTGCAAGACTCATCCCACATTTCTTCTTAGGACTTTGAGCAGGTATGTCATAACTCACCCTCTGGAATCTGAAGAATTGGACACAGCAGAGTCAAGTTGCCAGGAGTTTATGGCCTCAGATAAAAATGGCCTCTCCAAATCAGAGAAGGTGCGGACTGAAACAGCAAGTGGGGGCTGTCTTCAGCAAGGCATGGATGATGCCAGAGATGTACCCCTTTCCTTTGAAGTTCATAGAGGAGATAAAAAGAGACTTTGTTGGTCCCAGCATCTGTTAAATAAGAAATACTGTGGCCATTTCTGCACTACATTGTTAATGTGTTATTATTCCACTGTCAACATCCTATGGAATCCTGGGGTTTGAAGTTTAGAGAGGGACATTTAGAATTCTCAGCCAGAGGGCTCTTTGGCCTCAGCAAACTACAAACCCCAGAATTCCACAGGATGTTGAAAGCGGAATAATAGCACTATAACAGAGTAGTGTGAAAATGGCCTGTGTCATTAAGCACCAGGCAGCCAAAGGCAGGTTTCTACAAATCTTTCAACAGTGCTCTGGAGTCTTTATTGTTTGCAACTGCTCTTTATTGGCATCTGACAGTGCTCTCCTGTTTCTCTTTCATCTTGCTAGATTACCTGTGATTGACTTGGGCTGGATTGACTATCCTACAGCTCAAGACAATGCAGCCTAACTAACTTTAGCTTTATCACTCTCCTTCCTTCCTTCCTTCCTTCCTTCCTTCCTTCCTTCCTTCCTTCCTTCCTTTTTCGTCCTTCATTCTACCTCCTCCACTCACATTTTTGGAAAACTTAAGGGCTTACAGATTATTTTGTAACTGTTAATTGGCCTGATAAAGATATTGTTCAAATATGGATTTTGGAATCCTTCTTACAGCCCACACGGCTACTTTTTCTTTTTTGTGCAACCAATTTTAGTTGAATGGAAGCTATTTTTGTTATTCCTAAATGAGTTAAATTTGACTGGTTTTGATCTTGGTAATATATATAATACTTTTCTTATCCCCATTGCTCAAGCTTGGTGTCAGTCAATGCTGCAGCATAACAAGATATACAGCAATACAATAGTTGAGTTTTTTCACCCAGAAAATATTTAGTCTCATTAGCTGCTGTGCAGTGGACTTACACATTGCTTTAAGATGCCAGTAACTGTTGTAACATTAAGTTGGTGGGACATTTGTTCTAGTGAATGGCATTGTGAGTACTGCTGGAAAATCTGTCATGTATACAGTCTTCCACATTACCATTTTTAATATCTTGTGTTCTTTCTGTCTCAAAGATAAAGAGAGATTTGAGAATACTGCTATTTTTTTTAAAAAAATAAACTAAAACAAAACATTTCCCATTTGCACTGACCAAATTCGCCAGTTACCACTGTTCACAACATGGAAAAGACTAGGGTCATTTCTGCATTACACTGTTAGAGTGCTATTATTCCACTTTCAACATCCTGTGACATTCTGAGGTTTGTAGTTTACTGAGGCCAAAGAGATCTCTAGATGAGAATTCTAAAGGCCCCTCCCAAAACTGCAAACTCCAGGATTCTATAGGATGTTGAAAGTGGAATAATAGCACTATAATAATGTAGTGCGAAAATGGCCTAGGTGAACAAATCTGTCCATTTTGGTTTCTCCCACTTTCTCCCCTTAAATAAATAAATAAAATTCAACTTCTTTCTATGCCAATTTTTTTCATGTGAACTCTTATCAAAAACAAACTGAATCAAAACTAAAGTCTCTAGTTATGGGCCTTTTGGAGGGGGAGGTGAATCTCTGGTTGTAATAGGACAATGAACCCCATTTTCATAAACTAGTCTTTCCTAGTCAAATGTTCTCCAGATCTGTTGGACTCCAATTCCCATCATCTTCAGCCATCTTGAGGATGTTGGAAATTGTATGTCAATACATATGGAGGGCAACAGAATGGAGAAGGCTGCCATAAAGCATGGTTTGTGAAGCTAGAGACAAATGTCCAATGTGGCCAAAATAGAGTTGCATAAACAGAAGATTAATTCTGTGTATGCAAGATACCTGTTGGTTGTTCAGCCGGGTGGTAGAATATGGGCTATTTCTTTATATGATGAATAAGAAAGTAAGGCATTTTGTACACACTATATATAAATAATGGATAATAGTTTAAATTGACACTATACTTTTTTTTGGTAAGGTGTCATCTTATATGCTGAATTTCAGCCTAGTCAAAGGATTGTCACATTCATTTTGAAACAGATTTTGATAAAGAAAATGACACGCTTTTTAAAGACAGTGAGGTCAGGAGTGCTGTGGCTAATCTGCTAAAACTCTAGAAAATGAACAAAAGCTGATGATGGGATGTCAGTTTTAATCAGCTTTTCTTGGGATTGACACAATGGCATTGAATTTGTACCAGTGATGAAATGTACCCTTTGTTACTGAAGTCAATTAGGGGATTAGATAAATGTCTGTATCAGAGAAAGCCTAAATAGGAAATTGATAAATTACTCTCCATGTTCACTGGAGAGAATTACAGCAGATTTCTTGTTTTCTAAAATATCTACATAGCACTGAAATCTGTTACATAGTCAATTACTGATTAAAAAAAATCTCTGTTTGAGTTCTAAGGTTTCTTAAATAAAAGGACTCATTCCATTTAGCTATTTCAATTTAGTGACATGTATTAACAGCTGTCAGTCAACAACACAGTTTGGCGTTTGTTTATGGCCTTTGAAGAGAGAAAAAGACAATAAAATTTCTTGTTCCTTCAGTCCTTTCACTTGTAATTCATTCTTTCAAGCTAATCTTTTTCTTTCCATTCATTTGGCAAAAATCAGACTGATGAGTATTTGAACTTTTAAATATGCTGCTGTTCTTCTGTAACTTAACAGACTGTGGAACTTATTTGGGGCAGCTGTCTTGGCCATTTAACTATGTTGCTGTATGGTCAATGCAGCTATGTGGAATATGTCCCCTGGATTTGAAGATACCAGATTTAGGCCATTTCCACACTACACTGTTATAGTCCTTTTATTCCACTTTCAGAATTCTGTGGAATTCTGGGGTTTGTAGTTTACTGGGGCCCAAGAGCTCTCTGGCTGAGAAATCTAAATGACACTCCCTAAACTGCAAATCCCAGAATTCCATAGGATGTTGAAAGTGGAATAATAACACTATAATGGTGTAGTGCAGAAATGGCCTTAGATGCAACAAGGGAAATAAGGACTGGGACTTAACTCTTTGAGGTTTTTACCTCTAATGTTTTTTGGAATATAACTGGCTGAGTTTTAACTATACAGCACTTAAAACTTTTTCCAGGTATAGCAGTATGGAGACCTCTTGAGAAATTCAATGTTCTCTGCCTAAGAAAGAGGCCTGTGGTTTCACAAAAGGCAGATACACCCTGGATCTCAAGAGGAGACATTTTGCTGCTTCTAATGAAGTTTAAATTTTATTCTCCTATCTCAGTCCCTATGTGGCCAAGAGGAGAATGACCTCTGTCAGCATTGAGATACCTCCAAACAAACTGAACAACAGAAATAACATCTGATACAAAATGTAGGCCTGTGACTACAACAGCATCATTTTTTTCCTCTTCTCCTGAACAGTTTTAAAATAGATTTTGCCTTATGAAGAAGCCAGTGAAGTTCTGAAAGCTTGCATGATGTGTTTTGTGGATTTTGATTGGCCAATAAAGATATCATGCTTTTGTGAACTATCAGACTGTGTGCCTGTATAACTGACACTTGTTGGTTTGAGCAGACTTTCCATTATTCTCTAGGTGAATGAGTTGCTGGGTAGCAGCAAAATCTGTTATAGAGTTTTAAGAGGAAAATACTAAAAGCTGGTAGGCCCACAAAATGGAACATGAGGGAAGAGGTGAGGTCAGGTTCATTTTCTACTTTTCTAGTTTCCCTCAGTACTGGCAATAATATTGAAAAGGTAGAAATATTTCCACAGCAAGCGGGGGCTAAAGTCCTAGTTCTATTATTCAACCTGTTAGCTTCCCTGTAAAATAGGAGTGACAAATATATGGCCTTTCCAAATGTTGTTGCACAGTAGTTTGCATCATCCCATCCCGGTTCTTTTCTAGCTAGGGTGGAAGGGAAAAGCAATTTAAAAAAATGGAGGGCTAAATTTTCCCCACCCCTGCCATGAGAAAACTGACTCAGGTCTAGATGAACTCCAGATTTATCTAGTCTTCTGCCAGGGTTGGCAGGGTGGCCAACAACCTGATGTGAACTGGGAACCATGAGATAACTTACGTACATCTAACCAAGTAGATGATCTAAGGTTTCAGTCTTCATATGACACACTTTGAATAAAGGCCCTTCTTAGTACTGGTACCATGATTATGAAATGCCCTTCTGGAAGGCTCTGTTTCTCACTTCCAAATTTCTTTTCCTCATATTCATCTTGATATCATAAAAAATTCTTTCCAAATCATGCTGTAGCCCTTAAATTTGTTTTAACTCTGGTGATTCCCCACTTTTTCCCCCTGTATCTTGTTTTTCTTTGTTCCACTTCTAACTCATTGTTGGTTGTTTTAATGGCACTTTTTATTGTATTCTTACTGCACTGTGGCGTTCATTCTTAAATATTTTTATACCATGAGCCAGCTGAGGTTTCTTGATGAGTGGCATATAAATGGCATAAGCAAACAAATAAATGTTTGGGTTTCCTGGTTGTTCCTGGATCATTTGCTACAGGCTAGTAATTCGTCTGGTTTAAAGAGTGTCTACAAATCAATGGAACAACACCTATTTAAAGCAACTAAGCATCTCATTCCTTATCTTTATTACAAGTACCTGCACTAGCAGTAGTTTTAGATCAATAGTAGATTCTCCTCACAGTGTTCTTACACAGTGATTTAATATGAATTTTAAATCTATTTAAAAGTCATGAATTAAATGGCCTCTCAGCCATATATTCTAACCCACTGTGATATCATAAAGAAAATATACTGGATGGTTCTGAGTACTGAATGTGAAAATGCTTCTCATTATGATTAAGAGGAACAAAACAAGTTGGTGTTACTCTAAGGCAGTGGTTCTCAACCTTCCTAATGCTGTGACCCTTTAATACAGTTTCTCATGTTGTGGTGACCCCCAACTACTATCATAGTGTCAGAAGCTCAACCTGAGAAGGGTTTGCAACGAGGTCTTAGGTGACCCCTGTGAAAGGGTCGTGCGACCCCCAAAGGGGTCCCGACCCCCAGGTTGAGAACCACTGCTCTAAGGGATGGGAATCATGCAGCACTCCAGAGATTGTGGGAGGGGGTTTCTTGTTGTGCTTCTTGCTGCAGTTCTCAGAAATTGTTTGAAGCACCCTTAAAGCTATTCCTAATTTTGTACTTGCAAAGCAATAAGTGAACCAAACCTCAATTACTCTCTCACATTTGCAGCTCACTAAAATTTTCAAGAGATTGATATATTGTACAAAAGTTGCATTGAAAATGCCTTAGATCAGAAAAACTGCTTACAAAAATGTCTAGGTTAATTAAAATTGCATACAAAAATGCTTAGGTGGCTTGGCATCTCTTCCTATATTCACCTGTCTGAAGTTTGAGATCTGTTGGAAGGGTCTTCCTCTGTGTCCCAACAATCAGTGCAACACACTATGGGACGACATGGGAGATAGCCTTCTCTTCTATGGCATCCCAGTTATGGTACACTCTCCCTTGAGAAACCTGATACCAATGATGTTGTTATTTAGTAAACATGGCTGTTTACTAAAGATTTTGTAGAAAAAATGGGGGGAAGAGCAGGAAAATATCTGTAGATACTCTTTTTTATATGTTGAATGATTTATTTGTGGTAAGTAACATTTGTTACTGACTGGTATATATTTTTAATGTGTGCTTTCCTTAGTGAATAGATAGGATTAAGCCTTTGGTTTATTTTTGAAGATAAGGAAGTTCTAGGAAATATTTTAGCCACTGATGGAGACTTATGGTTGGAAGGCGTTTGACTGCAATTAGTGGTGAACTTGAACAGGCATCAGTCAACTTTATTCTTCCTTATCAAGTGGTTTACCACAGTCATTTGTCTTTGGAAGGACTAGCACATCATTCGAAGATTCAATTCCTCTCCAGCAATTGCTTCCAATAAGGCTTTTACATTTCAGGGGACTGGAGGTCTGCCCACAGGACTTTGTTTTTTTCTTTAATTATATTACTGTATTTTCTAGATTATATATTTTATGTAATGTTTCATTGAATGTATATGATACATTAGTAAATTTCCTAATATATATATATATATATACACACGCGCGTGTGTGTGTGTGTGTGTGTAAGGTATTTTTTTAAAAAAATATATGCGTAGTTTGATATTATAACTCCTAACTTCAGTTGCTTTGTTACTAAAGATTTTGACCATGTGGCATTTCATCCAACTTTGGATGTCAGTGCTTTTAAATCATTTTGACCACTTTTAGTGTTTTCAATGCTAAATGGATTAATAGGGGTTTTTTTAGCCTTAAGATTGTTTTTTTTAATTATTGCAAATTGTTTTAAACTGTTAAAAGTGATTTTATTGTATACTGCCTTGAGGACAAGATAAAAATATTTTAATAAATAATTAATAAGTAGAGAAATGAGAGAAATGCAAACACAAATTTTACACAAATTTTCATATAAAAATATTTCTCTCAGTTTAGAACAAACAGAATTTAAGACTGAAAATAGTGAGAAACTGACAACAGCCCAAACTGACATATTTGTTCATCCCTATTCCAGACACTAATAATAGTAATTTCTTATCCACCTATCTCCATGGATCAAGGCAGGGAACAACAACAGATTAACACATGACATACAACATCATTTAAAAACAGAATGTCAATTAAAAACATGTTTAAGATGCATAATCTCAATTCAAGAGAACAAAGAATGCAAATATCTGTTAAAACATTCAATATATATTTAAAATTCTGGTTAAATTCACAGTTTAAAATAATCTGGGTAGGCCTGCTGGAAGAGACTGGTTATTAATGCTATTTTAAATTCAGACAAAGTATTCAGCTTTCAAATCTCTTCTGGCAGGTCATTCCATAGTCTAGGGGTGACTACAGTCATACAATCTTAAATTTGGAAGAGATCACAGGGGCCATTCAGCCCAACCCCCTGCTGCGCAGGAACACCCGTCAAAGCATTCCCAACAGATGACCATCCCCCCTCTAATTAAAAACCTCCAAAGAAGGAGATTCCACCATACTCTGAGGTAGCGTATTCCACTGCTGGACAATTCTGAACATCAGGAAGTTCTTCCTGAGGTTCAGGTGGAATCTCCTTTCCTGCAGCTTGAACCTTCTGTTCTGCAGACTAAACATACCTAGCTCCCTAAGCTGCTCCTCATAAAAGCATGGCTTCCAAACCCTTCACCATTTTGATCACGCTCCTCTGGACATGTTCTAGCTTGTCAATATCCTTCTTAAATTGAGGTGCCCAGAACTGGACACAGTCAAGTCATGGATCTCTTCACAGGTAAAAACATTCTTGACATATAAGGCTACTCCTCTTCCTTCTTGTTTGGTATGTTTCTGCAAAATAGGTTATACCTCTCTATTCTTACATTCCAATCATGAGACTCATTCCACCAGGTTTCAGTGACTCCTATTAAATCATATTTATTTTGTTGTATTAAGCGTTCGGGTTCCTCTTGCTTGTTTCCCATGCTCTGTGCATTAGTGTAGAGATACTTAAGACCATGTGCCCTTCCTAAAAGTCCTGTACTAAAGAAAGACTGAAGAAGAAGTCCTCTGTGTGATCATTCCCAGTCTAGTCTTTGCTGATGGATAAGTACCTTTGGTAATTATTTTATCCATCCCTCTTTCACACATTATAGTATGTATATAACTAACACTTTTAAAGGCACACCAAAAAGTGTGAAGCAGTTCATTAACTTTTACAGAATAGGCTGTGTTCACCTTTTTAGTGTGGTACTCTGGTTTCAAGTTCAGAATTTTGTTCACTAATGTGTGAAAACCTCAGAATGCCATCAGTAGAAAATGAGATTTAGATTTGTGTGGAGTTGATGACCATGCAATTTAAATAAAGGATATAAATCCTGTTTGTAACTAGAGACAGAAAATGTACGTCTAAAGGAGTGCATAACAAGATGGGCTCAAAATTGGATGTATGGGGAAAAATGTAGGCTAAACATATCAAATTGACTTTGTGTAGTAATTTAAAAGAAAACATGTATATAATGATGCACAGATAGTATCTAACCCCAAATAAGTTGTCAGATATGTCTAAGGCCCTTTTTGCACAGCATTTTCCATGCGAAAGGGCACCTGGAGCATTGTGCGATTGTGAGGAGTGATCTGCATGATGCACTCACAATTGTGCAATGCTCCAGGGGCTGGCAGGCGCCAATCGTGCACCTTTTCATTTTTGGCTAGAAGCCGAAAATGGTGCATGATTGCACATTGCTCCCAGGCCCTGCGCACACTTACCTGGTGTGCGGAGCCTCTGGAGCCTCGCCGGTCGTGCTTCCTGCCCCAGCACAGTCTGGGAAGGTCCCAGGATGCACTGCAGAAGGAAGAGGCAAGCAGGCAGCTTGTGCGGAGCCAAAGGACCCTGGACATGAAATTCTCTCGCCAGAGGCTGCTTGCGTGATCTCCACACCCCATTGCCAGAAGAAGGTATGGTGCAGAAAGGACCTGAGAATGTTTCAAATCAAAGTTAGGGATGTCAAGATAAAAAGAGCTTCTTTTTCCACTTGTAAGAAGGAGAAAAGATACTGGTCTAAGATTTACATGTTAATCCAAAAAAATAAATAAAAATTAAAATTAAAATTAAAGGTGGATTTTGTGGTATTATCAGAAATGTTTTTGCTAGGTTTAATGGATGAAAAATAATGGATAGTAAATATGGATTATTTCTTCAGTATTTAACAACAGTAAGAACATTGTTTGTTTGAACATGGAAATGGAATGAAGCACCAATAATGAGAAAATTGATTGTTCATTTTGCTTAGTTAGCCCAAATTGCCAAACTAATGTGGGTTTTGCAGGATAAGTCAACTGAATATTTGTCTTTAGAAAGAAAGGAAATTGTTTATGGACTTTTTGAGCAATGAGAAATCTAATGATCTAAAAATCTGTGACTAGGGTTACTAGTAATTCTAGTAGGGTTAGTTAGATCTGTAATGGCAGAAAAATTCTAGAATATATATTTTCTTTTTCTTCTTTTTTTCTTCTTCCATTACAGTTTGGCTTGGAAGGGTCAGAGCCCATTTGTGTTTCAGTAGGTTAGTGTTAAGTGTTTTAGTCAGTTTTTAGAATTTTAGTTTAGTGTGTTAGTACTGTGTTTTTGTTTTCTTCTTTCCCTTTTTCTGAATGGATACTTCTTTGATTGTGAGTTAGATTTTTTTTTTGTGTTAAAAATAATAAATATGTAATTGAAAAAACTATAATGCCATCTGTATTCTACTCAAGTCACTAGCAAAGGGTCTATTGATTTTTGTCCACCTTTGATTGCTCCCTTAGAGTCTCTGGCTGATTTTGTATGCTGTGTGGTTTCAAAAACATAGCTGCTAGAGCTTTGTCAATGTTCCACACCCCATTTTGTGAACAATATTTTGCAAGTTTAACTCTTTGCCAGTGTGTACCCATCATTTTACAATGCTCTGAAAATGGAGATTGTACCAATAATGGTAAAACAACTTGCCAAAGCACTTAAAAGGTCCTTGTGAACAGAGATCTCTATTTTCAGGTGCAATATATTTAATGTTTCCTCATTAGCAGAAAGTATTCATCATTTGACAACTTGTCACATACAATGTTATACACTCAATTGCACAAATGCATTCATGCAAAGTTTAAGGAACATATGGTATCATTTCTATTCATGCAATGAAATGACAGCTTGAAATCATGTGGAAGTAAAATAATTAAGGTGGTAGAAAGCACCATGGACAGAGAAAATTAATTGGTAAAACATTACAAGTTTAAAGTCTTGCTTTTACAAAGGTAAAAATAGAAGATTAGCATTATCATTCCATAGGCCTCCATGTTCTTGGAAATGATTTTTGATGTATTCAGTTTCAGACACATTTAAACCCTTCATGGTAATCTTGATTATATCACAACAGTAAAGAGAATCCACCCCATGAACTATCCGGTAAAATTTCATATTGGATACAGTTGGCATTGGAATAGTTATAGTCTATGAAATGGCCTTTTTATACAAGAAACACCAGGAAGCTTGTCATTAGAGCAAACCGTAATTTATGAGGCTGGGCCAGTAACAATCTACTATGGGAGGGAAAAAGAGTTCCATCCTTGAATATAATTTTTAACTTGGGTCAGAAATAATAAAAGGTTGAATTGGCAACCTGAGCTACACACCTTATCTGCTTCCAGAAGAGCTCATTCTTTTAGATTTATGAAGGATCTAATTCTGCTCCCTCTTTCCAAGGCTGTGTTAAAATAGTGCTTGTATAAATGACTGTAGGTACAAAAAAGCTGCAGTCCGTACTCAAGTAATAAAGATAAACAGCAGTATAACCAAGGGGGAGTAAGTAGAGCGGTATTTAGCCTGGATGGAAGCAGGATGGTGCATTCAAAGTTTGTACAAAATGGTGATGTAATTTAAGAAAATTACACCATTATTTTTCTATTCAATATGAAATCATGAAGCATGATCTCAAGATGGAAGATTAAAAACTAGGTTTCATCAAAAGGCCTGGAAACTATGCCCTATGAGGAATGGCTTAAAGAGCTGGGTACCGTATTTTAGCTTGGAGAAGAAAAGGTTAAATGGTGATAGATAGCTATGTTTAAACATTTGCAGAGATATCACATAGACGATGGAGCAAAATTGTTTTCTACTGCTCCAGAGACTAGGACAAGGACTATGGCTTCAAACTTCAGGAAAAGTGATTCCTTCTAAACATTAGGAAGAACTTCCTGATGGTAAGAGCAGTTCAACAGTGGAATATGTGGCTTTGGAGTATAGAGGAGTCTCCTTCTTTGGCGGTTTTTAAACAGAATCTGGATGGCCATCTGTTGGGAATGCTTTGTGTATTCCTGCACAGCAGGGGGCTGGACTGGATGGCCCTTGTGGTCTCTTCCAACAATATGCTTGTATGACTTTATAGTTCTATGATCTTCCTCAGTGGCTTAGGGAAGGCAGTAGCCCAAGCAGTGTTAGACTAACATGATGCAGTGCCACTTTAATCAGGTGGGGGAAAGGACCTTTCCAATTTTGAGGGTATCACTCATATCAGCTGAAGATCTATCTATCTATCTAGTTTTCAGAGACCTCACTATTGGCCTATATTAAGTAGTCCGACAGCTCTAAATAACATAAACTGCATGCCTGGCCTTGTGTTTAAATAGTCCTTAGTGACTGAAGACTGAAAAAGGAAAACCAAACACCCCCGCCCCACATAAACTGATTCATGATCTTCAGGATTACAGTGACTCATGCTCACATTCAACAAAATCAGAACATCTCCTTTCTTGGATTATACCACTTCATTTGGAGGGGTAGGGGTTACTGAAATGCTTCCTAATTTAGGCCTACTTTATTTTATTGCTTTTGGCCAATGGATATTGCAAAAACAACAATAAAACAATTGAACAATACAATAAAACAAAACAACAGCAATAATGTCATTTAAAAATGCAAAAATACAGGTTAACAAACTATAAAATTTTACAGTTAAAAACCTTGACATAGGTGATACACTTTGGATAAAATAAGGTCAGAAACTAAGCATTTTATATAAAATTGTCACTATTGCAAGATATAGCTATCTCTGCCAGATGTTTCTTTCTAATTTTTTTTGCGACAGTGGCAAATAAAGCCACACACCAAGGCCCTTTTCGCATGGGCCTTTGCTCGCGCGACAGCCCCGTGAGCCTCACGGGAGTGGGAGCGTTGCTCCGCACGACGCACTCCCACTTCCGCCAGGCTCACGGGGCTGAAGCGGCGCGAGCGCGGGTTTTTTGATTTTCGCGTCCAAGCGAAAATCACCCTGCGCTCGCACAACGCTCCCGGTGCCCACCCGCACTTACCTTTTGTGCGGAGCCTCCGGGAGCCGGCCGGGTAGCGCTTCCTTCCCTCCGCCCCTGCGGAAGGAAGGAGCGGGGTGGGGAGCTAGCGCGACGGATGCGACGCCCGCTTCGCGCGCGCACGCACGCGGGGAGGGACGCAACACTGCCCGCTTTGCGCGCGCGGGGGGGAATCTGGAGCAACGCCGCCCACTTCACGTGCGCGGGGGGGAATCTGGCACGACGCCGCCCGCTTCACGCATGCGGGGGGGAATCCGGCGCGAGGTCTCCCGCTTCACACGGGGGGAGGGCGGCTTGCGCGGCAAGCCTCCTTCGGTGCCGCTTCCCCGCTCGTTCCTTCACCTGCGGAAGGAAGGAGGGGGAAGCGGCAGCCTCCCGGAGGAGCCTTCTTGCGCTTGCTGGCCTCCCCTGCTTGTGCTAGGAGCCTCAGTGCGAAAAGGGCCCAAGTCACATATTTGTCTGTGTCCATTAGAAGGTAAAGAACCATTCTTGAAAGTTCAAAAAAAAAAACCCCTATTCCGAATTAATGGTGAAATGAATCGTTTTCTTGGGCCACTGTACAAAGGGCAACAGACTAAATAGTGAATTAAATCTTCTGAGTAAGGGCAGCCAGCTAAACACCTGCGGAGGTTTTTTGGTACGTTATTAAGCTTCCCATCTCTTTCATATGACTCAAACATATTTAGTCTTAGTTCTGTAAATGCACGGCACAATTGAATAAAAGTTAAATTGTTAAAATAGTCAGGATGATCACCGAATTGTCTAAGTCTATGATATAGGAGAGCACATGGGGAACCTTGGAAAGTGTGCAAGTCTGCAAGCATAGAAACCTCCCATATTGTATTATTAATTAATTTCTTCCTTGCAAACTGATCGAGTCCTTTTAGGTCTTCAACTGAGACCACATATTTAATAATTAATTGGGCTACCACATGTACCCAATTTTGACAGGTAACTTGTTATTGAGTTCCAGCGAACATTTTTTAGGGAGTCTAGAAAGCAGCATCTCTTGAACCTTAAACCAGTAGCACAGAGACATTTTATCTATTTGACTTTCTAAGGTCAAAACAGAGGTTTCTAAATGGATCATGGCAGTAGGGGTGTCCTTATGAAGACCTAATAAAGCCCTTAGAAAGTAGTTCTGAGCTGGTTCTAAGCCAGAAACCTTGGATGTGCCCCAGATCTCTGCCCCATAAAGAATCTGTGACAACATTTTAGCTTTAAAAACTGTTAGAGCTGGATCTATAAGATTCCCTCACCTATAAGCAGCAAAGCTCAAAATTGCTTTGGCTGATCTATATGCCTGCATTTTAATGTTTACCTGATGTTGTTTCCAAGAGGATGTCTCTGAGAAAGTCATGCCCAGATATTTAAAAGTCTTCACTTGTTTTATTATATACTCATCTAGGTGCCAGGTATGTATTTTAGGACGCTTACCAAACACCATGACCTGAGTTTTATTATAGTTTACCGTTAAGGCATTTCTCTTACAGTATGATGAGAGCTTGGCAAGTAAGCGTCTCAGGCCCACCTGGGTTCTAGATATAAGGATGATATCATCTGCATACATTAACAAAGAAAGTTTTTGATCAAGAATAGTAACTGGGGTGAACTGTAGGCCCTCTAACTCTTTCACTATGTCATTGATGTAAAAATTAAACAAAAAGGGTGCCAAAATGCAGCCTCGTTTGACACCCACAGAAGTATTTATCTTCTGAGTGAGGTGGCCTGCCAGATCAACTTTGACCTGTATTGAGGTGTCAGTATACAGAGCCTTGACAAGATGTAATAGATGACAATCAAAGCCAGTGATTTCAAGTTTATGCCATAGCAAGTCCCTAGAAATTGAATCAAAAACTGACTTTAGGTCTATAAAAGCAGCGTGAAGTTTTTGTTTCATATTTAGAGTATATTTACAAATCAAAAAATTAAGTACAAAACACAGATCAATGGTAGATTTCCCTTTTTGAAAACCAGCCTGGACTTCCAATATCAAATTTAACCTATCAGCCCAGTCCTCCAAATGTTCCAAAAGAAAACACGCATACAATTTGGAGGGAATGTCTAAAAGACTAATTGGCCTATAATTAGCAGGATCTTTTTTATCTCCCTTTTTATGTACAGGAGCAATAATACACAATCTCCAACCCTCAGGTATACGTTCGGATTTATTTATATATGTAAACAACTTGGCCAAAACAGGGGTCCAATATTCTTGTTTTGCCTTAAGTAGTTCCATGGGGATCAAATCCTACCAAGGAGCATTATTAGACGATTATTTGGTCATAATTTTTTTAACCCGATCCGGAGTGACCTCTAACCAATCTGGAAGTTTAGATAAGTTAGAAAGGGATACTTGAGGGAGTGAAATAAATTTACAAGTATACATATTAGCAAAATATTTCTCCCATACATTAGCTTGAATAACTACTTCCAGGGAATAATCTACCCTTCTGGTCACTTGTGCAATAATATGCCAGAATTTCTGTGAGTCTTTTTGGGAGGCTGCATGGCCTAATTCCTTCCATTGCGTTACATAGTAATTATATCTCTTTTCCTTTAACAATGTTTTATGATCAGTTTTCAGCTGTGCTATATGTGACTGTGTTTTCATAACTTCCTTTGTGGACTTTGCTTTTAAATTACTTAATTCTTTAGCTAATGTTTTCTTAGATTTACGACAATCCTTGTCAAACCATGTCTGGGGTTTGAACCCAGGAGTTTTAGGAATAGAGGATGACATCAGAATTGGCTTTAAAGAGGATAATAAGGTTTTGTATGATTCAATGACATTATCAGAATTATTGAGTACGTTCACTCTGAGATTAACAAATTCAGGAGATTCTGGGATATTAATAATGTTATCTTGAAGATGTTCATTCTGCCTCAGTCACCTGCTTCCCAGGACCAAGTAATTAGACCCATCCACTCTATTGGGGGCAATTAAGGGACCAGATTTAACCAGAAGAAGTTCTAAGGGATGATGATCTCTTTCAGCTCTAGGCATTATTACAAATGAGTCACAAAATATAGGAACAGGGCTAGTGGCTAAAAAATAATCTACAGTTCTAGCATGTCCTTTAGGAGAAATAAATGTATAATAACCTTTTGGGTCTCCTAGGCCATGACCATTACAGAGTTGAAGGTTGTATTTGATTATTAATTCACAAAAACGTTTCCCAGTGGTATTAACAGTTGTATTCAAAGCCACTCTGTGGGAAATTTCTGGCACATTATCCAAACATAATCCCAAAATTGTGTTATCAGGAGAAGCCAAGCCAATCTTGGCATTAAAATTTCCTCCTATAATCACCCAAGGATTAGGGGATAGAATATCTAGTTCCTCCAGAATTTGACTGATTTTATCCCAGGTGAATGTTCCTTAATGCCCAATTTACCTGGGGGGATATACACACAAATAATGTACAATATTTCAGGGAGTATATTAGAGATTGTTAAGACTAAGAAATTAGAAGAATTTAATGAATGGGACTGAGAAATAACAGCATTAAGCGACATCGAAATCAAAATAGCAAACCTTCCAGAGGGCCTTCCAAACTTCATAACCTTCCTGACTGGAATGGTATAGGAAGTAAAACCTTGAAGGTTTATGATACATCCATCTGGAACCCATGTTTCTTGGAGAAGAATAATGTCATGTGTCTGTAGATATTTTAGAAAGTCCTCATCCTGTAACTTATTAAACCATCCTGCTATATTCCAAGAGAGCATTTTAAGTGAGTTTATAAAAGGTCAAGCTGGATCTATAGATATTGGGTTCAATTGGAGATAATTCCTTGATGTTTTAGTGATATCCGTCACTTTAAAGAAATTCCTGATATCACCTGTTTTAGGAATATTAAAGTTATTGGACAAAAAATTAGTATGTGAGTTATCATCATTATCAAGCACCGGATGGTTAATAGAGGTAGCAACCAGCTCATCAACTTGTGTAATCATACTATCAGCTATATACTCAGATTCACATAATTTATTCAACCTGGCTTGAAGTGAGTTCAATCTACCTATGATGAATAATTTATCTAAAAGAGGAAGTCTTGTGAATGATTCTATTAAGCTAAATTCATGCGTTTCATCCACTAGTATGTTATCTGGGGAATTCTGTATGTCGTGAGAGGTTTCAAAGTTTGGCCGTGTATCATCTAAACAGATTAAATCAACTTCCTCTGCTATCTGAGCAATCTTACCAGATTTCTCAGATGGTAACTTTTTTCTACAGTTTGATGTATTTACTAGTAAAGGGTATGGTGCTACATGGGAAAAAACTCTTGTAACTTCTATATGTTGTCGAAGAAATGTTTTATTTAAGTTATATAGCTTTAAAGCTATAGTATCGTCCTTAAAAGTTATTAAAGCTCTGGCCGTCAGATAATTATAAAATAAATATTGAATAACCTCTATGTCCTCTTCTTTTAGAAAAAATATCCCCAGGGCTTTAGCCTGTTGGAGGAAATGGAGTTTTCTATAAGATTGAGAAATAAAGCCATATGGCTTAGGATAATTGATAAAAGCCAGTTGAGATCTTTTAAGGACTAACGGAGGAATATTGGGGTTTAATTGAGGGGCATATGAGTTTTGCTTGTTTTCCCTTCTATTCGGCTGGGCCATATTATTGATACCAATCTCTTCTGATTTATCTGGTAACTTGCCCTTCATCAAACAACCTAAGAGGTTATTTGAGTCTGCCTGAATTGGGCTTGCTGGTTTTGCCAACAGCTTTCCTCTATGATCTTTCTTCACAGTATGTGCTATTACATCACCTGTCCGTCCGGAGTTTATATAAGACTTTGATGAGCTGTCTAAAAGGTTAAACAGTTTCTTAAAATTAAAGTTTACTACCCTTCTAGTTTTAAATAGTTCCTTCTCCAAATTTGGACAGACAACTTTCCTTTTAATTTTTTTCTTTCTCTTTTTGCCCTTTTTCTTAGATCTTTTATCTAACTGTGAAACAACTGGATCTGACTGAGTGTCATCTTGAAGCAAGGGATCATCAAGATGGCCTGTATTAATATTTATATTAGATAGATCTAGTGCTTTTGGAGGGGCAACCTGTAGTATCCCTTCCCCTATGGACCAGCATATTACATCAATGTTAGATTTGATAGTAGTTATTAAATCATACTGGTCTTTTAACATATTAAATAAAATTGAACAATGACCATTCTCATTCTCTTTTAGCACCTTTTGATCCATATCAGGATGTACTGAGGGGCATGGGTTCATTTGCTGATTAAGAAAATCAACTTCCATAGCACTAAGTTGTTCGAAGATAGTTTCCCTATGCTTACAATAATCTGCCAATGCCCTCTTTTCCTTTTCTCATAAAATTTCCAGGGATGGCGTATTTTCAAAGAAGGATAAAAGATCGCCCTCATTATTTGGGGGGGGGGCACTTATCTGATCTGAAGATATAGAGATGTCTATAGTGACCTTGTCAGAGTCTAATTCCACATTTTTAGATTCAAAAAGCAAATTCGAACTCAAGCTGGGGGCCTGAACCATGCTCTTGGATGGACTATGTGCTTCTGCAATTAAGTGGGGTTCAAAATTAGATGTAGTAACAGAATTATCAAAGGTAGTATTCTCAGTGTGGTCTATATCTAGAGACTTTCCTTGCAGACCCTGATGTTCTTTCTCTTTGTCTGGCGGGCCATTTAAGTACCTGGCCACTTTGCCTCTGTTCCCTCTCTTTATTTTAATAAAAAGCCAGATTGAACTGAGAGTGGTATTTTTGCTGAGTTTGGAGGATTTTCTAACTTTCTTTAAAAAATCTGATTGGCTCCTGGTTACAACCATAATTTCTTAAAGTAATAAAATAGGATCCTTATACAAACACATATAAACAGCTAAATATAACATAGACTATACTCTATAAGTTAGGGCAAAAAGTGCACCCTAACTATTAGAGCAAACTCAAAAATAAATAAATCTCTAAGAACATACCTCAAGGGACCTTTAAATAAATAAATCAGAAAATAAATTAACAAGAATAGTGCTAGCCCATAATAAGAAATATTTTAGGAATTAAGGAACGTAAATCCAGACTATCATACAGATGAAATATGAAATATAAAATATCACAAATGTAGCAAAACAAATAATAAGAACTACAGTATCTTCCAAAACTTAGTATTCTTCCCAGACATAAAACGTAGTGCCAGGTGGGAAGAAAACTACTCCTCAACAATAGTGTTCCATTAGATAATAAGTCAACAAAAGAAAGTTACTTTAAAAGTGGCAGAGGCAGACTTGCCTATACAGACAAGATGGCCACTTCCACCCTCAGGAAGGCAGTTGAGTCTGTTCTGCCCTGCCTTTATACCCAAAGGAAGCACAGCTGGGTGGAGAAGGGCAGCTCCTGGAGTTAACTCTGCAAAGAGGCAATAAGAAACAAGGCAAAAAGTCCCCAGAAAAAGTTACTTTAGAAGCTGCAGCTTCAGAGGCTGAGGCTAAACTTGCCTATACAGACAAGATGGTCTCTTCCACCCTGAGGGAGGCCCTAACTTAGGTCCTTTCCACATGCCATTTCTCATGTGAAAGGGCCTCCGGAGCATTGTGCAATTGCAAGGAGTGTTCCACGTGATGTCCTCGCAATCGTGCGATGCTGCTGGGGCCAGCAGGTGCTGATCGCACAACATATTTTCGGCTGCTTGCCGAAAATGATGCACGATCATGTGTTGCTCCTGGGCCTCACATGCACTTACCGTCTGTGTGGAGCCTCCAGAGACGCAGCCCTCATGCTTCCTCCCCCAGTGCAGCCTGGGAAAGTACCTGGCTGTGCTGCGGATGGAAGAGGCGGAGCCCTCATGCTTCCTGCCGGCCACCAGGGAGCTGCTGTGGAGCAGGAGAAGAGGCCCCGCAAGAGGCTGCTTGCATGATGCCCGCGTGCCCACGCCGGAAACAGGTAAGCTGTGGAAAGGGCTTTACACTCAGGAAAAAAAAAGAAAAAAAAAAGGATAGTTCCTGCCTTGAAAATATTATATCAGTGGATGATATATGTTCTGGTATCTGACAGCAAGAAAAAGCTAGAGTTATAGCTATAGATATAACAGGAATAACAGCCATAGAAATAGAACTGCTGTGGAGATGACATATTCCTATTAATACCTGATGGCTGACATGAAAGCATTTTGGAAGAAATGCATAAAATGACACTTATTTTCATGATAAGAAGCTACTTAAAAAACAAAACAAAACACATACCTAAAGCTAGAAGCTCTTGATTTAAGCATGCAGAATGAATGATGACTAAGTCCAATTCAGAGGAGCTTTTAAACCTGGTTTTGCTAATGAGGTTCACAGTGCATTAAGATTCATTAATGGGAATAAAAAGGTGAGGGCCAACATCTTGAAACCTCAATTTCTCAAAATTACTGCTGTGCTTATTTCCAAACCCTGTTGCCAGAATGTTTATTACTTTGCATTTTCTGTGGTTAAATAACCATTCAGTCAGGAGGAAAAGTGCTAGGGGTGAGTTTATAATGGTAAGATAGGAGCAAACTTTCTTGAAATACTTCTTCCTCCGTTACCTTGTATGACCTGAAGCTGTTGATACTTCCTTAAAAATGACTTTTTCTTCCTTTGTTTTTCTTCCCCCCACCTCACTCCTCTGTACTCCCCCTCCTCCTCCTCCTCCTCTTCCTTCCAGGGGAGGATTGTGTATGTCTGAACTAAAGAAGCTCTTGTTGTATCATTCAGTGATTCCTATTATTAGCTACAGCCTTCAGGGCTGACCCTACAGTTAGACAGACAGAAGTTAACTACCTTGGGTGGGAAATGCTAGAATCCACAGAAGAAACTGGAGACATTTCTCAGGATGTTTAAATGATGGTTGTTTTCTCTCCCTCCCCCTCTTTCCCACTCTCTCTCTCTCTCTCTCTCTCTCTCTATATATATATATATGTATATTTAAGCCTAGGTATTCTCTCTCTCTCTCTCTCTCTCTCTCTCTCTCTCTCTCTCTCTCTCTCTCTTATATATATATATATATATATATATATAAACCTAGGTATTTGAGCCTGTGTGGTGTACTGCTATGCATTTCTTCAGAGACTATTTAGAATCAAAGTAACAGAAATTTCTGGATGACGAATTCTCAAGCCATTTACTGCTTTTTCTCTTGTGGAGTAAATGGGTTGACCCTTCCTGATCCAGAAATGTCTGAACTTTTATTCTAAATATTTCCTAAAATAAGCTTGAAGGGTAAACACAGGGTGATATGCATTAGATTTTTTTAAAAAACAAGATGACATGCCTCCAGTTCCTTCCGTGAATTCCATTGAACGGTCTCCATTTTCTGCTTCTTCCATTAAACACTGAAAAGCAGCAGCAACCCCTTAGCCTTTTCCCATGAGCACCTTTGGCATTTCCATTTGTTATTGCTCTAGGTGTGCTATCTGCACACCTTGCTACATTTCACAGATGCAAACTGAGACAAAGGTGGCCAAGCAACATCAGAGAGTGATCAGGATGGCAAATGTTATTAATGAGGAAGTCTGCATGAGCTAGGAGAGGCTGCAGCAGTTTGGTTTTGCTTGAGCCTACAGGGAAGTGCAGGATTCCGCTTGTTCCTCTCCTCTTCCTCCTGCTAAATTAATTAAATACAAGATACTTTTGTGCTTTGTACTCAGTTTCACTAATTGAAGTAAGTTAAGGGCAACGACCAGCATGGTGTTGTAGTTTGACCATTGTGTGGCATAGTGCTATGTGCATGAAACTACGATCCTGGAGACCAGGTTTCATTTCCCTGCTCGGCCATGGAAACCCACCGAGGGACGTTGGGTACATCATACACACTCAATCCCAGGAACCCCCATGATAGCTTCACCTTAGGGTTGCCATAAGTCAGAAATGACTTGAAGGCATGCAACAACAAAGGGCAAAGGAGTCATATGGGAAAAGGAAAAAGAAGCTAAGGGCTTTCCACACTACACTGTTATAGTGCTATTATTCCACTTTCAACATCCTATGGAATCTTGGGGTTTGCAGTTTAGGGAGGGGACTTTAAAATTCTCTGCCAGATTGCTTTTTGGTCTTAGGAAACTTCAAACCCCATAATTCTACAGGATGTTAAAAATGGAATAATAACACTATAACAGTGTAGTGTGGAAAGACCCAAAGCAGTCGAAACAGTGGGATGATAGATGATTAATTGGGACTGTCTCTGCCACATTGGGACAGTTGGAGGGTATTCACATGGCTTATCTTATTTTCCTAGAAACAGACTGCTGACCATATGGTGATGAAGGACAATGCCCACCTACCAATGTAAGCAGCCAGTCTGGCCAGCTTCTGTACTTGAAACAGATAGGAGGGTGATATCTTGCCCTTTGTCTTAGGTCACAGGCCACAGCATATCTCAAGCCATACCTGACAGCCCTGCATTGCTAAGTGCAATCCACTCAAATTCCAATCCACTGTAGCATGGGAGCTATGAGACTATTTTGAGGACTAAATAACACAGAAATTAGTAACAATACAGGAGACTGTTGGAAAATGTGGGAGATAATACTGGCTCTCTCAAACAGAGTAATCAAATTGATAAAGCAGAAGCTGGACAAATCTCACACCTTCCTATACAAACACAGGGTCTAGCATAGAACATAAATAAGCTTAGTCTTCTTTTTAAAGCATGTAGAAGTAGCTTCGCTCACAAATACTTGTGCAAAATCAAACATATGGTCTAATGGAAAAGAGAGAGATGGAAGAAGAACACAGCTCACATGATGCAGAAAGAGAATAGTTGTAGAAAAGCAACCAAACAGGAAGTCATCATAATGCAAACTAGTAGTTGTGACTGTAGGCATTCAAAGGTTGCTAACTCTAGAAGAGTGGAGGCCAAACTAGCCTCCTTGCCTTGTCACATCAGAACATCATAGTTCACTGAAAGTGAGGTCATGTCCCTCTGGTCATTAATTAACAATAACAGCACTTGGTATGGAGGTGTGTGTTTTTCTGCTGTTTCTGGGCTGTTCTGCAGTACATAACTATTGCACTATGATTCCACTTTAACTGCCATGGTTCTGTTCTTTGGAATCATGGGATTTGCAATATTTAGAATTCTCAGCCAGAGAGCTACAAACCCCAGGATTCCATAGGAGGCAGCCATGGTAGTTAAAGTGGATACTCACTCACTTACAGAGAAAAGACAGACTAAGGCCCTTTCCACATGGCATTTGCCATGCGAAAGGGCACCTGGAGAGTCGCACAATTGTGAGGAGCAACCTGCATGATGCACTCACAATCATGCGATGCTCCAGGGTAGGGCAGGTGCTGCTCGCGCACCTTTTTATTTTCAGCTGGAAGCTGAAAATGGTGCATGATTGCGCATTGCTCTCGGGGCCTGTGTACACTTACCTGGCGTGTGGAGCCTCTGGAGCCATGCCGGTTGTGCTTCCTGCCCCAGCGCAGCCTGGGAAACTTCCAGACTGCACTGTGGAAGGAAGAGGCGGGGCTCTCACGCAAGCAGGCAGCTCGTGCGGAGCTGAAGCAGCAGGGACGCAAGAGTTTCTCACTGGAGGCTGCTTGCATGATCCCTGCACCCCAGCGTCAGAAAAAGATAAGGTGCAGAAAGGGTCTAAGAGTATGCATGTACATTTTTTTAAAAAGAAAGTGGTTTGATAAAGTGTTGACAACAAAGAAATGTTCAATATAAATCACCATCAATACATCAAAAAAATAAAAAGGCAATGAAAACAAGAAACCAGCACAAAAATAAGCATAAAAATTAAACTTAATGTAGAAAAAACAATAAAAGCACCATCATACATCATTAAATACCATAAGTCTATCACCTGGAACATACTACTATTATTTTTGTCATCATCATCACCACCACCATCATCATCATCATCATCATCATCATCATCATCATCATCACATCCCACTTTCTCCCCAGAACTGGGGCTCAAAGTAGCCTAAAATTGATGCTTAATGCTCAGCAAAGTTGCTACCAGTTGGTACTGCAGGAACAGTGTTTCACATTTGTGGTTTCATGACTGAAGAAAGCCCCCAAATATTTATCCTGTAAAGACAGGGAAGACATCTAGAGAATAGCCACAGTAATATATCTTAGCTACTGGATATGCACACTTAGTACTGTTCAAATACTGTTGTGAGTGAAAAAGATTGCAACAGTGCTATGCTTAAAGAACCAAGAAAGACCCAAGGAGGCAGTATTGACACTGAGGGTGGGATAACTGGGATTTTTCTTCTCCTGTCTATGTGTCTTGTCCATTTCTGTGTTACAAATGAGATACTCTCCCAACATCAAATCCATCTCTTGCAATCCTTTTTCAGCTTCCAAACCATATGGTGTAGCACAGTATCCCAAGCAATCTTTCAAAGCTTAGATTGGGGATTCTCAGCCTATGGTCCAAGGAACACAGGAGGTCCATGTTGTTGCTGTTTGCCTTCAAGTCATTTCCAATTTATGGTGGTCCTAAGGTGAACTTATCACAGGATTTTCTTGGGCTGAGAGTGTGTGACATGCCCAAGGTTACTCAAGGGGTTTCCATGGCCAAGCAGGGAATTGAACCCTATCTGCAGGGTTGTAGTCCAAGGCCCTTTCCGCATGATGTCACTGTTGTGTTTTTGCCACAGGTTGGCAGTGGTCAGCAGGTTGCGCTTCCACATGACGTTGTCATTGTCCCACTGCCATCCTGTTGCAGAGCATCGCAAAATGGAAAAAATCCGTTTCACGCCTGTGATCGCATGGCACTCCTGTCACTTCTGGTCATGCAGAAGATGTGGAAGCACATTGGTGACGCTTCCTTCCATAGCACAGCAATGGAAAAAGCCCAGCTGCGCTGCTGAAGGAAGATGTGGCACCATTGCATTCTCTTCCGCATGGACTGAGTGGATGCAGAGGGAAGCGTTGCTGACGCGCTCCCTTCTGGACCCAGGACTGCAGCGAGACAATGTGGAAGAGCTTTGTTGTGCAAAAATGGCCAAAACTGAAATCACTAGCTTTTTTACTTTGTTCCTCAGTACTTTCGGGACTCGCTTTTACATGCTGTACCCATTCCTTTAAGGAAATACTCCTCTGGCCAAAATGAAAGTGCTCTCTCTCTCTCTCTCACTCGCTCTCCCTCCCTCCTTCCTACAAAATCTTTCCCTGAAAGGAAGAAATATTTCCTGTCAAAAGATGACTATGATAAATAACTATATTCTACTCGCTGAGCAATCATGTCTCTTTAATTCTTGTCGCTTCCAGCTTTTTCTTACATATGTATTTTATTGACATCATAACCTTTTAATATTTTCCAGATGCTTTATCAATAAATAAGTTCCTCTTAAAGAGCTAGTTGGAAGGAACAACCTGCTTACACTTGCATTGTATACTTTTATCACTTTGCTTCCCTAGACACTGAGGAAATGGTACAGTGTGAGAAAGCTTAAGATTTACAGCTTTCCGAAATACAGAGAGTGAGAGAGAGGCAGGGAGAGAGAGAGAGAGATTCCATCTGCACAGATTCATTCTGCATGTTTCAAAGACAGTCTTTTGGGTGAAAATTATTTCAAATGCAGTACCTTCCTGTTTTCCTTTACTTTAGCATTTCCTAGTAGGTAATTGCTTCTTTTTTTTTCTTGGTTAGGGATAGGTGGATCTGTTAGGAAAGTAAAAGAAATTCACCTAGATTTTTTTTTTTTAAAAGAAGACACAAATTTATTGAATTTGGAGTCTGCCTATTGGAAAAAGCACATGAGTCATTTTGTTGTTTGTTTCCTGTCATCAGGACAATAAAATAAAAGAGACAAGGAGAATAAGATATAAGATCCGAAAAACCTTTATTAGGCTAATCAAAAAGTGCAGGAAAAAACAGGTGGATTTTGAAGTTCACTGGCTTCTTCATCAGGCAAAGATAGTTAGAAAAATATGCAGGGAGAACAAAAATGACACTGCTAGAGTCACAAAACTCTGCAGGTCTACATCTTGTGGTTTTGGATGTCACAGTAAGACTGTGTTCATGCAGGCAGAAAGCTTGCTCCCCACTCCTAAAGTGAGATGGAGGAGCAACAGGGTTGAAGGCTGTAAAAGAAGGCAATAAAATTTTGGTTCTCCATTCTAGCCATAAAGTCTCTTACCCTGAGATATGTTCTGACCCTGCACACTGCAATGAAAAAGCCCTTAGTTTTTTCAGAGTTCAGTGATGTTCCTAGGAAGATCCTGTCTTGTCATGTCTGGAGATAACTTTAGGTTTATCTAAATGCGCAAAGATGAGTTTTTCCATCTTTGTGAGCAACCCCCTATCACTTATTTTTCCTTTTTCTTATTTTCATTCATATGCCAATAAATAAATAAATAGTATTTTACACACACAGAGAGAGAGACATACTCTCTTTAATGAAAAAGCAAACATTTCTCTGCTGATGAAATCTTCATAAAAAGTGTAAAAAGGCATTGAAAATGTACAAAATTCTGGTAATTCCATCCAGCATTAGTGACAACCTTTGAAACATTTTTCATATGAGAGAACAGTGAAGATTTACATCTTGTTTCTAATGTATATATTTTGCTATTCCATTTCACCTGAAGTATACGTCTTTTTATTATATTTTGAAAGCAACACATATAGTTCTATATAAATGTATAGAGGCATTGTTTGTCATGCTTGAAGAATTTAGGGACTGGATATGGTCTTCAAACCATGAATTGTCCACCTTACTTTGAAATGAATCATAAGGCAGCAATTAATCAATAGAGGATGAGAGCAATGTGACACATGGAATGGGCAAAGGAGTACTATTGATTTTTATAAATTTGGAACTATTTCTGATATTCCCTTTGAAAAACAGCCAACTGCAGCTATGGCTTTTGGCATCCCTTGGTGGTATTTTCCATGTATGTGCCAGCAGCATTTTAAGTTTGAATAGTTCAGCATATTTTTATTTTTAATGAAATAGACATCATTCTTTTGAATATAAGTTTAATTTTATTAATGTACCTTTATCTGCCTTATTTATTTTGCGGTAAAGCTAACAAATGTTAGCTTCAAGTGGCTTGGTGAAAATTTAGGCCTCCATTGGATGTGTAGTTTTTGTCCTCTGTGAACTGTCCCATAAGCATACTGACTCAAAAAGAGGCAAGTTAATCATTGCTTATTAGAAACATGTTTAACTCTACATACCTTTTGTGTTTAACAGAAAACTGTAATAATTTCAGAGAGAAGGGAAGCCATGTGAAAGCAAAAACAAAACGGCACCCTGAAGAGTAACATATTTTATTTTTCATAAACTTTGAGAACTCCACTTTGACAGATACAGGGAGTGTAGCCTCAGTTAACAGCTTTATATACTAAAACAATAGTTATTCCTAAGAGCTTCCAGATCAGGAGTATTCTAGGCCCTGAAATTTCTGAGGCGATTTCATTAAGTAAAGCTTTTCTAGACATCACCTGTCCCTATATCTGGTTTGCTCATGGATGGGATGCCTGGATTTGTAATATAAGAAACAAAATTCTCCCCAGCTTTGTATTTGCCATATACATTACAGGTGTGGTATTAATAGTTTAGCCCATGCATGGAACAGAATGATTGGATTTCTACCAACTATGGAACAACATGATCAGAAATTGGGTTATATAAGAGTCACTTATTTAGCATTGGCCTAGAAATGAAGCAGGAGAAAGGAGCAACCTGATGTGGGTCCAGCTGAAGCCAGATGTTGACCCTTTTACAACCTCCTCAACCTTCCCTTGAGTGAATCACTCAGCCCTGAGGGAAGTCCGAATAATTGGGTTGCTCCCTGGACAGCCTTAACTGGAAGGTAACACAGAAGACTCCCACCCAGGCCCCAAAACTCTATAAGTGAGATCTCAGATCCCAGGTTAACGTCAAGGGTAGCCTCCTTCCCTCAGGCCTCAGAACCCTACATGATAACACAAAAAGGTTCCAAAAGTGATCAGCAAAGACTTGTATTCTCCTCTTGTTACCTGCCACAGACAAGGGACAAGCACCAGTTTAGTCCCTTTCCATCACCAGGCCAACCAACATGGCCCTCTCTCCCTGTTGTAACTCCCCCAAGAACAACATATTCCCCTCTTTCAACATAATAACACCAGCAACCTGATCGAGCTCTGGCTATTGGAAAGCTATGGTGGGATGTGGGAGAAAGTGGCCCAACCCCATGCCCATGGTATTGCAAAATTCCCTGTTGAAATTGCTCTGAGCAAAGTCTACCAGTTTGAGATTGTCTTTCCTGTACCACACCTGGCAGGACAAAATGGCTATAAAAAACAAAGGAAGTTTCAGGCTAGTGAGTTTCTATGAGCTGAAAATCCACCAATGCTTGTAAAACCAGGGCCTTGCCCTTCAGTAAGCCCAAGTCATTCCTACCAAGGTAAATGAATGAAGCAATAGAAGAAGGCCCAGTATGCTCCTCAAATGAAAGAGGCAACAAATCATTCCACTAGAGGCCTTTTCTCACATGCCACTCCACAGTGGCAACATCACTCAACCCCATCTGAGCCCCAAAATGGCAACTTTAAGCCTGGCAGAACACCATATTGTGCTTCCATATCAGGATCCACTGTTTTGCCACACAGCATCTTGAAACCAACAATGAAAACAGAAACAATGTTTTTTCAACAAACAGCCTCAGAACTTAAGAGGACACATGTACCTCTTAGCAGCAGATTTCCAATGCCTAATCTGTATGTTAGCTTGTGGGTCACAGCCTACCACTGAAGCAGTAAAGGCTACCCCACTTCTAAAAGGATGGGTGGCAAACTTGACCCCATGCAATCCCAGGCACTGCAAGGGTCTTAAGGTCACTGTCCAAAACTGACACCTAGTGAGGGGTGAAAAGTCAATATAACAAAACAGCCATCTCAGCCTTGCCCCCCCCCCATTTGTACATAATGTTGCAAAACATGATGAGAGTGGAAAGCTGGGTCAGAACATAATCCCAACTGCACAGACACACCCTTTCTGATCAGTTTTGAATGGTAAAAATATGGGGAGGAGGCCAAGTGTATTTCTCAAACAGTAGAGCAATGAACTGCTCCCCCAGAAGCCTCTTCTCCCAAGCCACTTCACAGTGGCAACATTGCTTATCTCAGTTGAGCACCTATGGGCAGCTTCAGGCCTGACTCACCAACCAGTAAACCATACTATGACCACTGATCAGGGCCCATTATCTCCCCAAGCAACACCTGGAAACTAACCGAAAAGACAAAGAATAATAATGTTAATATGTCATAAAGCATTGAAAATCTAAGAGGATGCATGTACCTTTTCTCACCAGATAACCTCTGACACCAAAGGCACTGGGCAGATTTGTGAGGGAGTGGTCAGGCCTTAAATAGCCTCTGACCCCCCCACTCCATTACATGCAGCATTCTGGCACCTTGTGCCAGACTCTAAGCACCTTTGTCTTTCCCATGGAGGGTATCAAAGTCCTACTCTCTCCTGCAGCACCATTCACCATGTGAGTCCAGGTAGGTATAAGAAACAAAACTTTCCCTAGCTTTGTATTGCCAAATACATTACAGGTGTGATGTAGCTGATTTGTGTGAGTCCACTTTCCTGATCCACTCTGCATTCTAGTGGTTTAAGATTCCTTCAACATTGAAAAAAAAATATCTTCTGGTTCCGGCGCGAGCAGAAGGGGCAGTCTCTTGGCGGCTCACTGTGCTGTTTGCTGAGAGACTGCTGTTTTTGCAGACTACCACTGCTTCTCAATCCATGCCAGTTTGTTCTGCACCCTAGGATGATAGGAGATGCAGCCAGAGAATTGGTGGGTGTCCATTTGGGGCCGCTCCCCTCTGAATGCTCAGTATCGAGCACGAAGAGGAGAGCTGACCGGACGAATTGCTGCAGCCACCTAAAGCTCGTCTGTGCTGACGGAGGAGGGAAAAGCTTTCCCTCTGATTCCTGACACCGAATCTCCTCTGCAGCAGATACTGAAGCGCCTGAGCTGATTTCTAACTTGCTGAACCAGGACACAGGAAAAGTTTTTCCATGTTTGGTGCTCTTTTTTCTTTCTTTTTTCTTGAGCTCTGCTCAAGCCCTGACGGCCTCCCAGCTAGTGTTATAAACACTTTAAACAACAACTTATTAAACCGTTGCAAAAATTGTTCAACTCCTTATGCGACTTAGGTGAGACCCCTAATAGCTGGCAGGGTGCCAATATTGTTTTAATCCCTAAGATAGAATCAGAGGTGTGTGAATGTAAAGATTTCAGACCAATTTCACTCCTCAGTGATGATTATAAGATTTTTGTTTCAATATTGGCCAATTGCCTTAGGAAGATCTTACTGAACTATATAGATAAAGATCAATCTGGTTTTCTTCCAACCCGACATATGATGGATAATACGAGAACAGTGATTAACATCTTAGAATATTTTGAAATGCATAAGGAGAAGAAGGGTGCACTGCCATTTCTTGATGAGGAGAAGGCATTTGATAGTGTTAAATGGGACTTTATTATAAAGCTATTTGAGCACATGGAATTTGGACAAACATTCATAACATGGATAAAGCTTATTTATTCTAAGCAAAATGGATGCTTGATAATCAATTCGATCCAAATGGAAAATATCCATATAGAGAAAAGTACTAGACAAAGGTGCCCATTGTCACTGTTGCTCTTTGTATTGGTGCTGGAAGTCCTTCTCAGGGACATGTGGCAACAGGAAGAGATTAGGGGCATTAAAATTGGGAAAGAAGAATATAAATTAAGAGCTTATGCAGACGATGTGTTTCTTTTCCTGGAAGACCCGGTTCCACAACTCCCAAGAATTAATAGAATGCTCAACCTATTCAGTCAGGTGACAGGATTAAGAGTTAATAAACCAAAAACCAAAATCATAACTAAAAACTTTAAGAATAATGAAAGGACCCAACTAGAAGATATATCTGGGTATCAATTTGTTACTAAAGTAAAATACTTAGGTGTTTATATTACAAATAACAGTACCCAGCTTTTTAAAAATAACTATCTACCTGTTTGGCAACAAACCAAAAACAAATTGGAAAGACAGAAACATTTAGACCTTACTATGTTGGGTAGAGTCTCTTCAATAAAAATGAACATCTTCCCAAATTTTTTATTTTTATTACAAATGATACTGGTGCAGATTTTGAAAAAATGGCTTGACAATTGTAGAAAAGATTTGGTTAAGTTTTTGTGGAAATGTAAAAAAACCGAGATTTAAATTAAAATCTATGACAGACTCTAGGGACAGAGGAGGATTTGCTTTTCCTGACCTTACTCTATACAATGCTGCTCTTGTCTGGTTTGGATGAAACTACGGGTGTTATTGGATGATAGGAAACTTCTAACATTAGAAGGACATGACCTCTTTTTTGGTTGGCACACCTACCTATTGTATGGCAAAGCTGAGGTCCAAAAAACATTTAAAAACCATGTTTTCTGAAAATCCCTTTATAGAATTTGGGTTAAATATAAATACGTGTTGTGCCCGAAATTACCATCTTGGATATCCACAGTAGAAGCCTTATCTATTAATACTTTAAGAGGACAGGGTTAGTGGCTCACCTATAAGGAATTAATACATGAAGATGGAGACCATTTAAGACTATGGAGCCAATTGCAGTTAAATCAGAAAGGGATTAAAATGCAATGGTTCCCTTATATGCAGATAACAGAAAGATTTAAAAAAGATATGGCTCAAGGAGGTATAGACCTTGAAATTTGGGGATTTGAAAATATCCTTAGAAAAGGAGACAGATATCTGCTCTCCAAACTTTACAAACTGGTATTAAGGAATTAATTAGTAGAGGAAATGGTTAAAGAGTATATGTTAAAATGGGCAGGAGATGTAGGGCATGATATCTAATTGGAAGAATGGGAAAAATATGGAAGAATAATACCAAGTTTACGAGGTCATATATATTGCAGGAACATGTCCTAAAATATTCTATAGGTGGCACTTGCCACCAGTTAGAATTGCTAAAATGTTTACTAGTGTAAGTAATAGATGTTGGAAATGTGAAAGGGAACTGGGGACCTTTTTCTACCTATGGTGGAACTGCAATAGAGCAAAAAAAATTCTGTTTATGATAAGAGCCAAGATGCAAAGGATCCTTGGTATTGGGTTAGAATTAAAACCAACTCTTTTGATTTTGGGTATCCCCAACTCGGTAGATAAAAAAACAGGAAAATATCCATGGCAGACTGATATGGCATATGTTAGCGGCAGCGAGAATTGTATTTGCAAGTTACTAGAAGAAAACCTCTATTCCAACAGAGGAAGAATGGTTAGCTAAATTAATAGAATTAGCAGAAATGGACAAACTAACCCATATGCTAGAAAATGAAAAGAATAATAAATTTCTTTCAAGTTGGAAACCGCTGATAGATTTTACATAATATGAAATGGGCAATGTTAATGGATTTAAATACTAGGATGGTAACAAACCGAGCTAAAAAGTCTCGCTTTAGGAGGCGCCCTTTGTCAGATTCACTAGAATACTTTAAAAACTCACTCTCTTCTATCTATCACAAAATGGAGGTGTTAAGGAGGATACAGATACCACAATAGCATTTGTATTTTTTTCTTTTCCTTTTTCAAATATTTAAAATTTGGATCTAGTATATTGGATAACTCTAAAAGCCCCTTAAGAGGTAAAGGTAGTTAACCTTTTCTTAAGAAAGAAATTGTTATCTTCTTTGGGGAAAGGGAAGGAGACTAGTTAAGGAAGATAGTTGTTTAGGGGCTCTTATTATAAGTTATTCTATTTTATTATAATTTAATATCATGAGGTTATGTACTAGTTTAAAGGAAAGTGATGAACTACAGAGGGGTATTAAGGATTTATATATCACATGCTGGTTCTGTCTAGTGGGGGAAGTTCTTTTCGTGTCTTTTGTTTGTATGTCCAGTGATGTTTGTTAAATTCCCTATTTTTTTTATTAGATTGTAACACAGAGTGGATTAGACCTATGTGGGACTTTTTAAGGTTAGAGTTAGACTATTAAGTGGCATGTGTCCTTTTGACTTATCGTATGTATGCATGGATGCCCTATACTATTTATTTCATATGGATCTGTTTATATGTGTAGTCTGTTTTTTTCCCCTTTTCCTTTTTTTTTCTTTTCTCACTAGAAAAATTCAATAAAAATATTTAAATAAAAAAAGAGATTCCTTCAACGTTTACAGCTCTGTGTGAAAAATGTATATGAAATGCAGCATAGGAATTAACTTTTCTGCAGGTATGCTGGCATGTTCACTGTTAAACAGGATGTAAAAATGGTTTGGACTGAATTACTAGGGCTGCCATCCAATTAAAAGTAGAAATCACAGCTAATTGGACAGTGTGGGAAATTATTTACATGTATAGCCTACCTTCCCTCCCATGAGTTCAAAGTGGTCTACATAGCTCTCCTCTTCTTCATTGTCTTTCCAACAGCTCTATGAGGTACATCAGTCTGACAGAGAATTATTGATTTAAAGCCACCCGTTCAGTTTTATACCTAAAGGAGGGCTTGAACTCACATTTCCCAAGCCCCAATATTACACTATCCACACCTTTAAAAAGTTTTCTACTCTACTTCGATGTGAAACTTACACAAGTTCAATTCATTTGGAAAATAAGCTCGAAACTGTCCAAGTGCCCCCCACTACAATATTGCAGCAAGTGAAAGAGGCAAATAGTGCTATAAGGGGTTGATCCAGAGGAGTAGAAACATCCACTCCTTTACTATGAGATGACTTTTTCACCCCAGTTCTTCTTTCATACTTTCTTGGTTGTTCTATCACCCACATGCAAATACTACAGCCAAGACATACAAATCAAACATATAGGTTTGGATACTGTAGGAAGAAGGGATTTAAATAGCTTTCTAGGGTGGACTTTTCCTTTATCCCACCACTCTGTTTGCTCTCAAAAGTAGAAAAAAGGCTCAGGTTCACTGTAATGGGCAAGGACAACAGCAGCAAAAATAGTTTCCCTTCAGGGAAATGGAAGTGATTCCACTCACTCCATCTACCAGCACAAACATGCTTGTAAAACCAAAACTGAGATCCAAGTCTAGTTTGCAATAAACATTGTGCTAGCTAATAATCAAGAGTGGGTCTCAACACAGCAGCTTGCAACATCCAGGAAGAGAAATAGCTTGATCCCCAGCTAAATCACCAGACCAGATTAAAGGAACTGAGTTTTCTTGTTGGTATACTGTTTGAAAGAAAATTGGCAGAACTGTGGCCTGAAAAGCTCCTTTATTTCCCTCTCTCCTTGCACCGAAGTGGCATGTCTCCTCTGCAGGCTCTGAGAAGACTGAGAGAGGTCCAAGAAAAGAGTGAGGAGTTCTGAGGATACTGGAAAAGGATTGAATCACAAACTGGGGTTGTATGTGTTGTCGGGGGGAGGAAGGTTTACTTCATAAACCTTACTATCTGTTCTTCAAAGACTCTGACAGCCTAGCCCTTTCCACTTGCTTAACTGCATTACATGCAGCCTCATCTGTCCAGCTCAGTTTTTCTTGCCTTGTACTATCTTGCAAAAGATGGAGACCTTGATCATCTCTGCTGACAGCTTCAGGGTGGGAAGGAGTGGGGGCAAATGGTAAATGGAGTTCCATGGTATGTTTCTTTTCTGTTTTGTCTGCTTTGTTGCTCTCTCACCTCTAGACTGATATTCTCAGGCTTCGTTTTGTCACAACATTTTCTCTCTCTTTCTCTGTATGTATGCCATGTAGCCAATGCTAGCAGAACCAATCTTTCCTCTATCATACATCTATAGTTCACTTTAATAAAATTTCCTAATAACATCAAACAGTCTTTTGTCTAGGCATTTTCCATGTGAAAGAGGGCCTGGAGCATCACGCGATTCTGAGGAGTGATCTGCATGATGCACTCACAATCGCACAATGCTCCAGGGGCTGGCAGGTGCCGATTGTGCACCTTTTCCTTTTTGGCTAGAAGCTGAAAATGGTGCTTGATCGCGCATTGCTCCTGGGCCCCGCACGTACTTACCTGGTGTGCGGAGCCCCCAGTTTGTGTGCTTTGTGCCCCAGCGCAGCCTGGGAAAGTCCCAAGCTGTGCTGTGGAAGGAAGAGGCGTGGCTCTCACGTGTGGAGCCAAAGGACCCCGGACATGAGAGCCTTTCACCGGAGGCTGCTCACATGATCCCCGCATCCCAGCACCAGAAAAAGGTAAGCTGCGGAAAGGGCCAATGATTCTAAACACCAGCTTCCATATGGACTCACATTCCTTCCTTTCTCCCAACCACTGGATCCTGGATTCCTGAAATAAATCTTCAATTTTGCTTCTAAGTTTGGCAATGAGGCTGCATACCTCCTGTAGAACAGCCATGGTTTGTTCAGTGGATTCCTTCTTCTATGGAAACAATGAAGCCTTATTCACATTATGACCACAGGTAGGATAAAAAACATATGTCTCTTCACTTGCTTTTCACTCTGTCTACTCATCAGTTTTCATTCAATGAATTCATTTTTTTATAAATGCAACAAAGCATCACAGTTCCTGAAGAACATGCAGTTATAAAACATTTAGTATATATTTCTATATGGTTTAAATACCCTAAAGGTGCTAGATCCTAACTTGGAAGCTGAGCAGGGTCAGTCCTGGTTAGTACTTGGATGGGAGTCTACAAACTTCTCTGAACTGACTAATATGTTTCCATGGTCACATTAATCCATAATTAAAATGAATGTGCAAGTAAAGTTGTGTGTACTTGCTCTTGCAAAAGATGGAACTGATGAGCTGTTAGCTTTCCCTCATTAGCGTTCTTAGATGTCTATGCTGTTTGTGCCTAAAATGTTTATCACCATTAGGAACCATTGAATATGTCTTCTATGTGTTTCTAGAACTATTGACCACTAATCCTTCTGTCTGACAATACTGCCAGAATGTTTTCCTGGAAATACTTGAGGCTAGTAAGCAGGGTCAGCTCCGATTAGTACTTGGATGGGAGACCACCAACAAGTACCAGGTGCTGTAGGCTATATTTCAGAGGAAAGAACTGGCAAAAACACATCCAAGTATTCCTTATCTAAGAAAACCCTATGAAGTAGCTTAGCTCTCCTGTCACCTGCTTTTTTCCCACCGAACCTCCTCTACGACAAGCATGCATCAGAGATTCCAGCTGGGTCAAAATAGCTGAGGCAGAGAGCTGCAAAGAAAAACTGGTGAGTAAGAGGAATAAGTAAAGCATTCCATCCATGTACTGCTTTTCAACTTGCTTCCTTCCATCTATTTTACAGCTGTTTGGTGGAAATTTGGGTCTGTACATTGGGCCTTCCATATGTGCAGGGGTTCTGTTACAAGAACCCCTGTGAATAATGGGATTGCTTGCTTCTCATTACATTCAATGGTGGCAATGTCTGCATGCATGCACCCATACATCTATGTGCACATCACTGCCATTTTAAGTATAGGAACACCACACTTGTGCAAACATGAATTCACACATGCAGAGGTCGCAGGTGAGGAGGGTGTGCTGTATGATGTAATTCTGCCATCTGTGAACTGTGTCATGAGCACACTCATTTGAACAATGCAAGTTAAATTAAGAACCATGGCTGCGTCCAATGCCTGGGTGTGCAATGATATTGCAAAGAAAATTAATCTCACTTACTTTTCAGCATATACCATTCTTTCACTAACTGGATAGATCTATCTACTACAATGTTCATGGGCAAATCAAGCCTTCTCTTATTGTCAAGGTGATAGATTGTGAATCCTTTCCTTTCATCTTGCAAGTAGTCTGGTCAATGCATGACAGTCTGATTACTGTAAGTGTATTGCCAGTGATTGAACAGGGACATCTCGTTATGAGAGTGATACCTCTTGAAGGGCAGGGTGTTCATATCAATTTTGGAACTGCAGGAGCCTTTCAGAATTTTTAATGCCATCACTAATAGCATTTTTTGCATTACCTTTTTTTTTTTTATATTACATTGTTTGCTTCTGAGGCTTTTCAGTGCCACAATAGCTTCTCAAGCATTGCACTTTTTCCTAGTACTTTCAAAATGACATTGCGTTGAGCAGTCATGGGAGATGGATGAGTGGCATTACGATGGTGAGGTAACAAACACAGGCTGTTGAATGCATCAAGGAAAGTCATGGACAGGGAACATATGACTCTTCAGAAGTCACTGGATTGCAACTGCTATCATCCTTTACAACTGTCTATGCTGGCTCAGGATGATATGGATACAAGGGGTACAAGTAATGGTGACAATTGTTACAACAATGTGACAGTTGTCATGTTAGTGGAATAGTAGGGAATAGTTAAACATGCAAGTGACCAGAGTTGTTGTTGTTTTATTTTTTAAAGATTAGCAAACACTAATTTCCATTCTTTCACTTCATGAGCCTTCTGACGTTTAGTGGCACAATGTGGTCTATATAAGTTCTGAAGGTGAAGGGTACAAGTAGGCCTATACAAGATACCTAATACATCTGTCAGGCACCAGAGCAATCTCTAGTGGTTGCTATCACAACCTCAGGCAAACCCAGAAAATGGGTAACTGGAAATGTAATCAGGAATAGTTTTCTGTCAATGTAAACGTAGTGTGCTCCTACCCCTTTGGCAAAGATACTAAGTAGTTAATATACAGAGATAAACAGAGCCCTCAAGAAACAGATACAGAGACCAGTGAGTGGCTAGATTCCTGTATTTTACACCTGGATTGATTCAGTCAAGGAAGCGATGGCCCAGAGACTGCAGGATTTGAGGAGAGTAGTTGATGACTAGGGCTCTTGGAATTCTCATATATATATGTATGTATGTATGTATGTATGTATGTATGTAGTTGCCATAGGTTGAAGTAAACTTGACAATCCACACAAACATGGAAAGGAAAGGACAGGAATTTGCCAATTATTTGACAAGTCAGCTTGCCAGCTGTTCCTGATTTTCAGGGATGTTTGTTTATTTAGTAAAAATGAGAGTTTCTTGGAGATCCATGCGTGCAGAAATCTGGCTAGTCACTTCATTGATAGCAAAACACAACTATTTCACAACTATTGTCTTCATAATTGCTGTGGGCAATTTGTTAACCTTGATAACATGCCCCTTCATGATTAGCTGAGTTTGACTTTGGAAAGCAGGCATCCAGGCCAGCATTGGAGAGGCCATACACGAAACCTTGCCAGTTTGATAGAACCTTCCAAGTTACCTTCACTCCACAATGAACTGGCAGAGTAGGACTCTGTGAGGGCATTTAGAAGTACATTTTGATACATGAACATTTGTCAGAAAAAAGGAGCAGGTAAGGTACAAAAGAATGATGAAAACAACTGAAAAAGGGTTGATTATGACCTAGGACTTAGGCCCAGGCTATCTGACAGACCCTATTTTCCCATGAGCATACTTGGGCCCTGAGAGCCTCAGTAGAGGCCATTTTCTTAGTCCCACCCCTTTCACAGGCATATTGTCTTCTCATTTGCAGGCAATGCATTTTTTATTCTGATAGGCTTTTAAGAACTTAATATTGATAACCAACCATGGAATAATGAGACATGGAAAATTGGGATAAATGAGGGCCACTTTAATTGACCAAACCTATTTAAGATATGTTGTCTTGGAAATGAAGCAAGGCAGGGAGCAACCTGACACAGGTCCAGCTGAGGCCCAGTTGTCAACCCCTTGACAACCTCCTCAGACTTCCCTTGGGTTAAACATGGCAGCCCATAGGACAATCCAAATATTTGGGTTGCTCCTTGGCCGGCTGTAAATAGAAGATAACCCAAGGAACTCCCACACAAGTCTCAGAATTCTTCAAATGATCTGGATCCCAGATTAATGGTCTGGATCCCAGGTTAACTCAAGGGTAGCCTCCTTCTCTAACCTCCCAGCCCCAGAATTGTATAAGCAGAGGTTTCAGAGTCCTACCCTACACCAAAAGGTGCCAAAGGTGATCACCAAAGACTTACATTCTCCCCCTGCTACTTGCCAGATGATATCTTATTTAATGAATCCACCCCAAGTCCTGCAGACACAGCATGGAGTAGGCAGCACTATCTTTCCATGCTGTGGGGATTACATGGTCCTGTGAGGCAAAAAGCTATGCTGATGGCAGCAATGCTGCTGGTAGGGTCTCCCATGTCAGACAGGCTTTTGCTGAGAGGGCAGACTAAATGTGCCAACCAGTGTGGGTTGACACTGGTGGAAGATCTCTCAGAGACATCAGCAGTGGCACCATAGCTAATGCTTGTTAGTACTCTATTGAAGAAGACATAATAAGTTTGAAGGACTTTTACCATGAAAACCCTATAATGTGACAATCCAAAATGAAAAGATGACTCTCAGGCCAGAAGGCACTCAATGAGCTACTGGGGAAGAGTATGAGTAGCGCTGTGGCTAATGACCCAAGCTGAAAGGATGTTTGCTGCCAAAATGCTCAGAGGCAAAAGGAAAACTCAAAGCTGCACAAAACATATTATAGGAACAAGGAATATGAGAAGCATGTATCAGAGGAAGTTATACATAGTAAAAGGAGAGATGGAATGTATAAACATTGCAATACTTGGGGTGAATGAGCTAAGGTGGACAGGAATGGGACATTTTAAGTCAGATAATTAAACGGTGTTTTACTCAGGAAATGAAAATCTTAGAAGAAGTGGGTTGCATTTATACTGAGGAGAGAGGTAGCAAAAACAGTCAAAGGTACAATGTAAAGTTTGACAGAATCATGTCAATAAGATTTCAGGGAAAACCCATCAGTATAACCATAATGCAAGCTTATGCTCCAACTACAGAGGCTGAAGAAGAAGAAATTGAAAGATTCTATGCAGGAATCTAAGAGGAATTTGATCATGTACCAAAACAGGACTTCTTATTAATCAGAGGGAATTGAAATGCAAGAAGAGGAAACACAGCAGAATCAAAGACTGTAGAAAAATTTGGCCTAGGATCAAGAAATGAAGCAGGAGACCAACTGACTGATTTTTGTGAGGCCAACAGTTTGTTCATTGCAAACATATTCTTCAAGCAACCCAAGAATTGACTGTATACATGGACATAACCTGATAGCCAATATAGAAATCAAATAGACTACATAATCAGAAGCAGAAGATAGAGAAGATCCATTCTCTCTGAAAACAAACAAACAAGCAAGCAAAAAAACAACAACAACCAAGATCAAGAACAAGCTGTGGTACAGGCCATGAACTACAAATAGCAAAATTTAGAGTAAAGCTAAAGAAGACCACTGAACCAACCATCATGCTGCAATATGGGCTGAGGAACATTCCCGTAGAATTTAAAGATAATGTGAAAAATGATCCGTACCATTAAGCCTAATTGACAGGGAACCAGAAGAACTTTGGACTGAAGCCAGGGACACTGTCAAGGAGGAAAGCAAAAAGATGCTATCTGCGGCCCAAAAGAAAGAGAAGTCTCAATCGATGACAGATGAAAATCTTCCATCAGTTAAGGACAGACAAGAAGCAAAAGTAAAATTTTACAGAAATATAGTCAGAACCCTGAATGCAACTGTTCATGCACAGGGACACAGAGAGCTACTATAACTATCAATGGAGAGAAATAGAAGATTACCAAAAAAGGAAGAACAAGTGTCTTCTTCTATAAGATCCAATAAATGAAAGGAAAATTTGAACCAAGAATGAGGGTGCTCTACAGCCAGCAAGGAAACACATTAAATGACCAAGTAGATATAAAAAGAAGATGGAAACAATACACAGAAGAACTATATAAATGAGATGAAAGGGTGACAGAGGCATTCAAGGAAGAATCATATGAAGACAAACCTCCAATTTTAGAAAGGGAAAGAAAATTGGCCTGCACTTCATAGATTATAGCAAAGCCTTTGATTGTTGAGATCATGAGAAACTATGGGTTGCTCTTTATTTACCTAATGGAGATATTCTCAAATTAACAACTGGAGGACAAGAAAAAGGTCTTACTGGCATACCTCCAGCTACTTCCTTAGCGATCTTATTCCTAACCACCTGTTCTAAACCAATAACAGAGTGCAAAATTCTTAGCAGACAATTCTTAGCAAAATAAGGCTTCTGGAATCCTTGAAATGACATCAGAAACCCTTCCCTAAAACCATCCTTCAAATAATGCCCAGCCTCATGATCTGGATATATATGCAAAAAGAACTCTATGCATTTTCACAGGTGCAGAGGAACCTCCAGATCAATTCTTACCCACTTGTTGCTCTCTGTTACTACCCATGACCCTTTCTGTTGGGCAATTACAAAAAGGATGAAACCCACAAATAGAGCACTTATGTTGGAATTTGCATGAGTGATGGCTACAAAAACCATGCACACCAAACTCCCAACACAGCTTACTCTGACCTGTTGTAATTGGCTGACTCTGATTCTTTGAACCAGATTCAACCAGAGCTTTCTGGACCATATGTCCCCTATGTGATCTCTCACCCTGCGTTGGTCTAGTTGGGGTCATCCAACTGACCCACAATTGAGAATAAACACGATCCCACCTCACCATGGGGTTCATCAGAGCCATCATACAGAAACAATCATCAGCCAAGCAGACCCTACAAAAATCACAATAAACTCAATGCATTATATTCATGTAATAGATGAGCACATACACTCTTCAGGACTGAACTCTTGCAATGATGCCTGCAGAAACAGAAACATGAAAATCAATTTTGCCAATTTCTATCAAACTTTTTTTCCCCTCACCTTATCTCTTTCTTTTTCATCCATGTTGTCCCAGCTCTTTTTCTCTGTCTCCCTAAAGAGCAAACATATCAACATAGTTTCCTTTCAGAATTTCCAATTAGCTGGTGACAAATAGTCTCCCAGAGGCATATTGGGATCCGCTGAATGGATTGTCCCATAAGACACACCACTAAAACCACTAGTAGAAGGCTTCTGCCTAACACCCATTAGGCCAGATAGCCATTGTGGCCCAAAAGAACATGGATAAGCCATTTATGCCATCTGTGGATAATAAAATCCAGTTGGGGCTGTGGTTGGACCAATAGTGAACTTAATGGACTCTGTACACCTACACCTACTTAGCACCTTCAGCAACTTCCCCAGAAGCAACAGCACTAGTCCAACTTTGGTCTAATGTTGTACTCCAGACTTTCCAAGGCCAGGTTGGTACACCTGCAAGAGTATCACTATCAAAGCCAGTCCCTCTAATAACCCCCAAGTGTGTGGCGCTGTCACTGAACTCATTTGCCGCAAAACAACTCTGACTGGTTCCTTGGCCCCAGCCAATGCATCTTCATACACTGAAACAGGCTAACATAGTTATCTCTTTGAAAATTGGTGATCTGTCATTCCTGAAGCTCTAACTAAACACACAGGAAAAGAAAACTTTCTAAAACATGTTCTTAAATATTGACAGAGGAAATGCCTGCCCCTCCCCCAGAGATGAAGAGGACATGAAATTAAACACAACCATATTCTTCAGCTTTCTTTCAAGGTGAAAGTATTCTGATACTTCTGTGAAATCCTATCTTTGGCATGCAGAAACAGTAGATATTGTTGGAAAGACAGCGCTCACAAATACTATGAGAAGTTTAAGAACAATTAAAACTTACTGGCAATTTGAGATGCTGATAATATATTCTAAATGGTACTCATTAATGTAGGATAAGCTACATCCCAAGCATCCCAAAGAGCTTTAATATTTCACCTATAGTGGATGTTTGTTCTCACATATGCTTCTGCTGAATTTATTGTTGTTGGCACTGGTAAGCATTTTGCTAAAGAAAGATATAAATGTTTGGGGAAGAAAATGCTTTAAATGTCATCCCATGCTATTTCAGTTCTCCTAAGAATTGTTCTTATTTGAATGTATGACTCTATACCACTATGAACTCAGTGTCTGGGAATTTATTGCTGAAAAAAATGCTTGTGCTTTCATGGGTTTTATTGTGGCAATCAGAGAAAAAATAGACTTTACATCTCTGTCAGTGTTAATGCCAGGTGGAGTTTTATCTTTAAGACAGATTTGGCCTTCTTTTGGCATCCAAATGCTTGTGGTACAAAAAGAGGGAGAATTAGCATAAACTGGATGTAATGAACTATGGAGGGTGAACGTGTCAGGGCTCTTAGTTATTAATGGTAATGTGCTCAAGGACATGTTGTTTCAGTTAAAAGTTAGCCTGGGCATTGTTAAATGTCATCTTTGGAATATTGTCAAGTAATACTTACCCATATTGCAGAAGGATGGAAACATGAGAAAATTCACATAAAATTTCACAGTGGCAACTGGTGGGCTCCACATCAGTTTGCATTTTAGTACAGTCTTTAAAAGGATTATCTAAAGTGCTGAACTTAATTAACGGTGAGGTTCAGGGTCTTAGATGGATACTTCAAAGTCCAGACTAATGCCAGGACTAGATTCACTGTTCACTGATATGAAACCTATCAGTTGTGACAGCCCATCATCATTAGCAGTTTTGAGTTACCTTGTCCTAGTCATAGAGAGGCATGATTAAAATGTATTGGCTTTTTGCTGCTCTCATGGATTGCATTTCCAGAATCTGAGAAGATTGTTATGTCAGCACTGAACTGAACTGATTTGTACTATCTGAAACTCATGTGAGAATCTCACAGGAGGAGTGGGTATGGGACAGAACTTCATCACAATTCAGTTTTAATACAAAATTTACCAAAATTCCAATTTTGAAAAAACAAAACTAGGCAGGAAGAAACAAAAAATGCTTGGGGGTTTGAGTATTCAACCCACAGTTAAGAAGTAACTTATTTGTTAGTGAATTAATTTTGCAGCTGTGAGCCTTTTGCCCTAACAAAATGTAACAATTACATTTCTGCCTGTGATGATAAGAGCTGGTAAGTCATTATTTTGAAGTGGAATGTAACTCTTTTGAAGTGAAAATGTTCTGACTCAATCTGAGTGTTGGTAGGGGGGAAAGGAAGAGTCATATGGATTACTGTCTTATGTTCCCCTTTTCTGGGGTATTTGGCAGCTAGCAAGGTGCAGAAATACTGAGAGTAGACAGAATCAAGGCAGGAAAGATAAAAGAATAGGGAGAGAGGGAGACATGTTGAAAACTATGTGTGCACTAGAGACTCAAATTAGTTGGAAAAATGTATGTATATGCATGTGTGTGTGTGTGTGTACATATACACCTGCTTTTTCTGCCTTCCTTCATTCTGTCCAAATGAGACAGATTGCTTGGATTGCTCCTTATGCCAGCAGGCTGCTCAAAATTATAGGAACTCTGGAAAATGTAACAGTGGCACCTATTTTAGAAGAATAGAAATACCATCTAGAAAATCCCAGATGCCCAATGCAGCTGGGTGGGAAGAAGGTGAAAGCAGAAGATTCCCTTGCAATGTCTTTTGATTTTGTTCAGAAGTTCCAAACTGTAGTATCTGAATTGACCACCTGGGTGAATCAGAGGGAATTTTCCTGTACTTCGTATATCTTTCAATGACACAACAGTAATGCTAATGTGTTAGTGATGAGTAATACTCCAGTGCACTTTCCTGGACAATAAGTTGTTGGATGATAAGAGTAATGAATAGAATAAACTAGTCCCATTTAGAAAAGTAACATTCAAAGCTCTTGCAATACTCTTGCAGTTTATTGTTGAAATCTCTGTCTATTCAACAATGTTAGTTGAATTCATTCTATTTTGGTAGATTTCAGTCCCATAGCTCCTAAGTATCACATGACAATTAAAGAATGCTATCCATTGTGAGCAAACTCTGAACCTCTTGCTTGAGCGACCAGCAAAGCTCCCATTACAGCTCTCCACCAGGTGTCAGATCGATGTAGATTGCTGGTAAAAGCTGTCCTGAAGACACTAGGGCAATGACCAAATTCTTCTCTTTGAGACAAAACCACCTTTTATCTGCTGCAGCCCTCACACATGGCTATTTACTGGCCAATAAAAAAGCAGGGGATGGTAGTGGAGATGTGTTCAGCTACTATAGCTGGATGCATGACACTGATGTCATCCACCAGGATCTCTGGAACTTCCTAGAGATGTTTTGTCACTGCGTATCCAGCTATAGGAATACAGCTGAATGCTTTGTTGCTGCCTCCTCCCACTCTCCACTTAATATGCACTAATATGTGAGTGCATATTAGATTCATCCTGATTTGATTCTAGATTTTAGTTAAAAACTTGTGAAACTCAATCTATTTGGAGGCAACCAACCTTTAAACCTACTAAATGCTGGCAAGTCAATGTGTGTAGCTCATAAAAGATTGGCACAAATAGCTATGCTAACAACTCATATTTCATTTTCTAAGTGAAGCAAACATTTCCATTAGGCACATGCAAAGTTGCAATATTTCATATCAAGGCTTTTAATTGGCAGTTTTGATTTATACAGGATCAAGAACCCTTTTCCGTAGCTATTTCAAGGTACATTTGTAAACTCATGAACTACCACTCTAAATGCAGCTCACACTATTCATAACTGGTGACTCAGTCAATCCAAATGAGTTTGTGGTTAAACTTTAACTGCAAAAAATTGGAAAGGGCATCGCTGGTATCTGGTGGGGCCAATACATGGTTGTCAGACTACATCAGCTTAGTTATATAGGCCTGTTTATATAAAATGACAGGCATCCTTTTAAAGAAATGGCTGTCTTCTATCTGTATCAGCAACTGATTCATATATATTCTGCCTGAGTTTCTATACACAGTAATCACTGAGCTCAATGGGACTTACTTCTGACTAAGCATGTACAGATATCATATGGTAAACATTTGATGTTTATCCTGGCATGGTGGAAAAGCTTCTCTTGCTTCATTTCTCTGCATTAGGCAGCTGCTGAAAGCAAAAGAAAAGGATCAAGGGGGAAAATGACATCTCTGGTTCTTCATTTGATATCTCAAATGTTCAAATGAAATATCAAAGTATCTCATGTTATAGTTAGATATTTAGTACTTGATTACTTTCAACAGAGTAAATAACATACAATAATTAAAAACATTGTTTGGGCTGGATATCTGGTAAAGGAATCCCCAACAGCACACCTGGAGGCAGCAGCAGCATCTACTCTTTATCACAGGATAATGCCCTTTTCATCCAGGTTATCTATGAACAAGGGCATCAGTCACTCCTGAAACTGTTAGGAATATCATATTCTGCATATCTCTCACGTTGATGTGAAGGCTGTCCTGCAGAGACCATGGTCCTAGGCTAGACTAGCCCTAACACAAGGCAAAGATAACTGTCTCATCTATTTCCCTCTATTGGAAGACAGAATTTTGTGTATGTCACACAATCTGTTCTGGATCTTATAGAATAGCCTGCTACTTTGAATGTAGTAGAGACATTACCCCATGACCTCTGTTCAGGTTAGAAACAACTCCCTAGGTAGTGACATCACCTTGTCTTTTTCCTCAGCCAGCAAAATATCTTAGGGTGGCTTTCTCCTTTACAGCAAAAGGTCATGTTTGTGAGATCTACTTGGCTTTTCCTGGAACCCCAAGATCCAGCAGCTGTTGTGGTTCAGAAAGTGAGGTGGATGATGTACACTTGGAATGAAGGAACAGGGTGTGTATGAATGAATCTCATCTGGTGGGGGGTAGTGGTAGTTGTTCCTTTGGGCAAGCAGTTGGAAATCCTTTGTAATCCATTGTAAATCATCTAGATATCTATCATGGTGTATTTTCTGCACAATTTGCCTCTGCTGGAGCCAAGGGAAAGGATGTAGAAGGGGAGGGCACCAACCATAATGAAGCACAGAGGGAGTGGAAAGCCTCAAAAAAATTAGACATTGATTTTTATAAACTTCTGATATGCTTCTGTGAAAAACCTCTAATGAAGGAACAACAGGCATGCCAATACACATCATCACTATATAAGGAGGCCTGAATCCTGCTGTTGGTCTTGACTAGGATAGACCCACAGAATCAATGGGATTTACCTATGTGTTGACTTACCATTTAAGAAATGATTTGATAGATCTCCTATAGGTGGGACTAATTAATAGGATCTAGACATACATACTGGTTAAAACTGAACATGATATGCTATTTTTTTTAAAAAGAAAACAGCTGCTGACAATATATTCTTCCTATTTTGTTAAATTCACAGGTACCTATCTGGTATTAAAGTGTTCAGGGAAGTGTAAAATTAAATAATGAAACTAATCAAGAGTTAATTCATAAACTCACAAGCAGGCAGCCGAAATACTTCTGTCCACGTTGTTGTGATCTAGTATAACTTAATGAATCATTTAACACTTAAAATGTTTCGGGGTGAGAAGGAAAGTCTGTAACACATTTTCTGCACAGTGCATAATTTTCCCATTTCCGTTCCAGAGATAAAAATGTCTTCCCTAGAGTTCATCCAGGAGACTTGTAATTTATGACAAGGTTAAACACTTGGTCAGTGTGGAAAAGATTTTTAAATAACACCAGAACATTAAAACTGAGAGGGAGAGAGAGAGAGAGATGAAGGGCCAATCTTTTGGCTAGTAAGTTCAAACATACACCTTATCCATCTCCCCTTGACTACTGAAATTTGCAAACTTCAGGAGAAAATTTCTTTTTCTCCATTATCTCCATCCAACCCATGTTCCCCAAACATGCTCTTTCTGTGATACATTGCTTCATCTTTCTCCTTGCCTACCTTCTTTCCTGTGCCTCCTAACATAAAACATAAAACCAATGTGTTTTAATAAAGACCAATGGTTCTCAACTGTGACTCTTTTTGCATGGCAGTTTACAAGCGAAAGGGCCCCTTGAGTGTCGCGTAAAGTGTCGTGCATGACGCACTCCCATTTCTGCCGCACTCAAGGCCCACAAGCACAGCAAATACACATTTTCTTATTTTTGACTTTTAGCTGAAAATAAGCCATGCTTGCGCAAGGTTCATGGGCCTGGACCGCACTCACCTGCAGTGCGGAGCCTCTGTCACACGTCCTCTCCTCAGTGCAGCCTACAACTCCCAGGCTGCACTGTGGAAAGAAGGGGCGTGGTGTGGGTGTGGCTCTCGCGCGAGCAGGAAGGAGCTGTGGAGCCCGAGCAGCAGGGAAGCAGGAGGCTTGCGAGAGCCTGCCTGCCCAGGCTTTTCACGCAAGGCCCACACTCCAGCAGCGTGAGAAGGTAAGCTGCGGAAAGGTCCTGTGTGATTCCCATATGTTTGGGATGTCAACTCTCAAAATTGATTATCATTGTCCATGCTGTTTAAGACTTCTGGGACTTGAAGTTCAAAACATCTAGAGGACCAAAGCTTGAGAACCACTGATAAAACCAATACTACTGTCAGTACTAGCCAATACTAACCATCCCAAACTTGATAATCTCCAAATGTTTTGGATTTAAATGCCATCAATTCCTCTTTATGGCTGTATTAGTTTGGGTTTACATGTGTTGTAGTTCAAAACATCTGGATGATGCTCATGTTGGGAAGGCTGAATCTAATATTCAGGGCTATATCCTTGAGACTGAATATCATTAGGTCTGGACTGAATCCCTTTTTCTAATTTAATTTCCCTTAGTGCCACACAGAGCCAGCATGGTGTAGTGGTTTGAGAATTGTACTATGACCCTAAAGACCAGGGTTGGATTCCTTGCTCAGCCATGGAAACCCACTGGGTGACCTTGGGCACATCACACACTCTTGGTGCCAGAAAACCCCATGATAGGTTTACTTTAGGGTTGCCATAAGTAAGAAATGACTTGTAGACACACAACAACAACTGCTACAATAGTCAGCTGATGTGGACTAGCAGCTTAATTTCTCATGGAAGTTCAACTTGATATGAAACTGAAAATACATTGTGATTGGCTACCTAAACAGTTACATCACAAGCCAACTTTGCTATTGGTCTAAAAGATATGGTCAGTTTTAGGAATGGAACCAGGTTTCTGCCCCTCATATTCTCCTAAACAGAAACACAATGTTTGGTTTTCTTTGAGGACTAAATGATTTGAAACTTCAAATCACTTCAAATCTTTGCCTCCAGTACTTCCCATCCTAATATTATACTATTTGTTACGAGGGAGTAGAAGTGTGTAAATTTATAAGCTTCATCCATCCACTTCATTTTAGGGTTTGAACATCTGTCATTCAAGATCTCTTCCCTGGATTTATGGATAAATTAATCAACCATGGCAAATTCTTATAAAAAAAACAAAAGAAAAGAAAATCCTCCCCAATTTACACCAGACAGGTTCCAGCCTAGAGAGGTTTGCATGCTTTTTGTCTACTTATATGAGTATTGAATAGAAAGAGCCTGTATAAAATATAATAAATAAAATATAATAAAATAAAGTATATTTTTAAAAAAGCAGTAACCCTTCTATGGGGATGAAAGCATCTCTCAGTTCCACTTAGGGATGGGAAGAATATTCAAAAACATTTGGAAAATGGTTTGAAATGTGTTTCCTGGGTATTGGGAAATCCTGACAGAGATCAACTTGAATTGATAAGAATCTTTGCAGTTTGAGATTAATTCTGTACAAAACGCCCACAATTTTGTACAGAAAACAGCATTGTGCAGATAACAGCAATATAATTTTCAGTGCAGAAAAATGTCTCCTGTGCAGAAAATGTTGTTGTTTGTGCAAAAAATACCATATTAAGTACTTTTCTACCCAGAATGAATCCTCAACTGTGGCATTTTCTGGGCAGATGTTACCCTGACTTTTGGGGGTCCTCTAGAGGACACCTGAATTTTACTCAGATTGGGGAAGTTAGCAGAGCACCACTTGGCAAAATGGAGGGCAGGGCAATGCAGCGAAATCTTTTTATCCTATGTCTACTGGATCAGACTGCATGAGAAAGAGAGAAAAGTCAAGTGTCCTTTTAAATGGTCTTTCATTTGGTAAAATTGGCAAAATTCCTCTCTCTCACACACACAAAGCATTCACTCACACATGCACATAAGGACTACTGAGTTTGAAAATCTTAAGCGAGGGGAAAGTTGCAGGGAGAAAAGCAAATATACTATACCTGATCCTGAAGACTGCTGTTTCGGGAAAACATGGGGATAGATTAGCAGTCAAAGAAAAAGACTGACAGAAGTCTTTAAGCTAACAGACACTAGTCAAAGGTGGAAATTTTCCTGAAAAAGAGAGAGAGAGAGAGAGAGAGAGAGAGAGAGAGCTGGCCAACCAGCAAAAGAAAGAGAGAGAAAAAAACCAGAGAGAGTCAGAGAGAGAGAAAAGCTAGCTAAACCCCCAAAAGGGAATGTAAATATAGGCATGTATTGCTGGGGGAAGTGCAGACTCTGTTCCTGGGAAAGGACAAATGGCAGAATCAGGCAGATGGGATAAAACATTTTTTATGGCAGTGTAATCAGGGATCATGGAAAGGATAAGTGTGAGGATTTGTTTGAAATCTTCCTGTTTTCCTGAACTAGAGTTAACCAAAAACTCTTTCTTTGAAATTTTCAACAACTGAGAGTAAAATTAAGTGGGTAGCCAGTTTTTATGGCTTGGTTTTCCAGAGGATATGCAAACCACAGGGGGTTCTGCTCTTCTCTAGATGCCTTTTGTTCTCTTTGCAAGGGCCATTAAGTTGAACTCAGCCATGCTTTGAGATCATCTCTGACCTGTTTTTCAGTCAGTCTTCTTCCACATGTCCTTATCTAGTCATTGTATGCAATTTCTATTTTATGCGAATTAAAC